>JAQIXP010005481.1:0-10402 GCA_034700285.1 Proteroiulus fuscus
TTACTGGGATCTAATCCTTATTGGCTTATTTTCGAGCCCTCCGTTTGAAAGGAGTTAACTATCGTATCGTATCGTATACACTTTCAGTGGCATGATATCAGTGGTATTTATTTCTTATTGATATTGATGCAGAATTAAATGTCTGCTGAAATGTTACCAGCTGAGCTATGGCTTCATGTTATGTCATATTTGGATTACGAGGATCTCATAAGGTATGTAAACAGGCATGGAGACACCGAGACATGACTGTGTACAAGGTCCAATATTATCAGGATTTGAATGATATGTAGCCAGCTGATTCGTTTATTTTAGTTGTGGTGCTGTAAATCAAACGTTAAATCTATTGAGTTCCCACAATTCACTATGGAGAGCCCTTTGTAATAAGTACTGGTTAGAGTTGGAGTAAGTTTACAGTATACCATAATTTGATTGAATGTCAAATGAGTAAGTCTGTAATCAGTATATGTGCTCGTTTTCAATGCTTTTCAGGTGTCCAGAAGAATTAACATGGAAAGAGCATTTTGTAAATTGGTACCTGGACTTTGGCCGGTATATTGGACACTACAGCCGCATTAAAAGAGCTTGGAATCAGTTAGAAACATTTATGCAAGCTAACTGCCCACAAATTTTTGCATCATTTGATCGTTAGTTTTGCTTACTTTTGTAGAAACAGCCATGGGCGGTCGGTGCAAATTTTGGGGGGATCTGACAATAGTAAATATTAAGGAATATTGCTGTATAGGCTACTTAAAAATTGAACCTATTTAATTCTCAATTGGAGGGGCTTAGTTCCCTCCATTATACCCCCCCATCCCCCAAGTCCATAACACTGACCGCCCATGGAAACAGTAAGGATAACGAGATAAATGAACTCAATCCAGCCAAAACAAGCAGTTCCTTCCAATTCTTGGCTAAAATCGAAATAATGATTTTTAAAAAATAGGCAAATTATGAGTTGGCACTCCCTGTCCTTGCGTCTGACTACTGATTACTGTGGGAATTGAAAACGCTTTTATATTAATGCATTACGTGACTTTAAATTATAGCTGGCGTAAGCGAAGTAAAATTGGATGGTATTGAAGAAAGACTTCAGTATAAGCTGCCACTTGATTTGCGCTGCTCATATCGAATTCATAATGGTCAGAAGTTAAATTGTCCTGGGTAATAAAACTGCAGCATCAATATTATATTTGAGCGTAGCTGCATTCTGAAATCCAAGTTACTAATCTTGATTTCTAAATTTTTCAGTTTGCTGGGCACGGTAACTATAGGAAGCCATTATAGATCAGTGTCAATGCTAAGCATAGAGACAGCTTATGGATATCGTGGGGTAGGGTACTTCCTTTGTACTTATAATGGGACTTAATTGTGGCAAGTGGGCACAGCATATTGAAATTTTGTCAGTCCAATAAGTAAAATATTCCTCAAGAAAATGGCGAAGAATTGTGTATTTTACAAGTGTTATGGTGGAAAGCATAACTTGATGAAAATAAATGTCAATGCTTTTCACCTTCACATGCATGCCATGCAATTAGTAGATGAGCAAGGGGGAAATCCAATGTTCAGTGACCCATTGCATGCACTGTTTGATTGAATGTTGAATCCAACAATTGGAATCACATTTAATAACAGGCTGCCTCAATATTTCATATTTGGGCCATTTCATAAGGACCCAATTGGCCCTTTTCAATTTTGGACCAATAGGTCTTTTGCTTTTGGATTAGATTCTTTCATGCATCCCCCAACCTAACATTGTATTTGTCTTCATCATTTGCATATGTTTAATATTTAGTTATCATTTTATGTCCTTGGAACCAGAATTTTTAAACACACGGTATACATGCCAATCCCTTACAAAATTTCCTAGTAAGAAAATTATTAGCCTTTAATTATATAATGTTTTCAATTTGTGTAAAAACTGTAATTTTTAATTTTTTGAACAATTGGGAATACATGCACAATATTTGAAATTTTGTCAGGTAAGCGGGATTCAAGTGAACATAATATGATAGTATATAATAGGCCTATGAGAAAATTTTTAAAAGTAAACATTTTGTAATGATTTCAGATTCGAACAGATTTTGTAGGAAATTTACCGATCTCACTTTGTATAAATACTGGATTTAGTGAATTCATCGTCCTAACTGGAAAAAATGGATTTGAAAAACATCATATTTACTGTCCCACAGAAGGAGGAGGTTCCAGTATCAAATCCGGAATGCATTACTTCATATCAGGTAAATTGATTGAATACTTTGTAAGATTATATACCTAAATCATATTACTATTAGGCCTACGTAATTTTGTGCATTTATCTCGTTTTAAAAATAGGTAAAGATTTTACATCGTGGCTTACGAATTATGTTGAGGCATTAATAGCCAATTCATATTCTGTAATGCAGGCGGCTGTGTATAGGCTAGTACAAGATATTACTTTATTCATATCTTTTGATATTTAGATCATGCATACTTATTATTGCAATATATTAATCTAAGCCATTGACAAGAATACCATAGAATGATCATGCCAAAATGACTGAACAAACCCATAAGACCTGCTATATCCTTAAAATAATTTAGATTTCACTTAATTCTAATTTTGATTATCTGTCCTTAGGTTTTACCACGAACCTGGATGTTGTGAAAATACTAGTTCGATAAAGGTGTCAGTTGCAACGGCTTTTTTATCTGAACAAAGCACAATTATTCCTCCATATTTCCTTCATGTATATCAGATAACGTGAGTTTTTTATCCTTTATCATTTATGTTATATACTGAGCTAAATTAGTTTTATTGGAGAGGTTGCAGTATTTTGTAAAGGCATTTTTTTGCTCATGCCAAAATAGTATATAAAACAATGCATTAAAAACCATTTTTGATTTCTGAAAATTCTTTTTTGACCAATGTCCCGGTGTTCAATGGGAACTCTCACTTCATGTTGCAAAAATAATTTTAAATTCAAAGTAAGAATAGGTTAATATGAGAATTCTGAAGATTCCCATTTTAATCAGACATATATTCATTAAAATTGCCTGCTTTGGTGGAAAAAAACTTTTCTTACATTCTATAAGACGATGTAATAATCTTTCCAATTTAAAAAATAATTATGAGTTGGAAATTTAAATTGAGTTTAAAGAAATAACATATAAACCTAGCATGAGCATTTTAAAAGAATCCTATAGATCTCCAAACTTGGCAAACCTATCCAATCAGTTATTTCAAAATGCAATAATTTACAGATGCCATGAAGTCTTAATTAATGTTTTGATATTATGGTAAACTTTTAATATTTGTAAACAAATGATATGTAAATTTGTTGTGCACTTCCAGTATGCAGATGGATGAATTTGGACCCGAATCTGAATCTTGTCAATTGGAATCTCGACACTGGATTATTACAGACGATAATGGACATGAGGAAAGGGTTGATGGTGATGGGGTAGTTGGTGAGTGAAGTTCTTACGTTTGAGAGACTTAAGACATTAAAATCTTCGTAATTTTGTTTCCATTATATTAGGGGAATATCCTATCATGAGACCTGGGGCATCTTTCACTTGGGTTAGCTGCACTAATTTTAAAACTACGTATGGCAATATGAAGGGCCATTTTACAATGAGGAACTTAAAAACTGGTGAGAATATTAAAATGCTGTTAATTATCTCGTAGTAAAATTAAATTATTACCTAAATGGCGATTTTGTTTTATTTAGGGCAACATATGGAAGTTAACTGCCCTGTTTTTCACATGAAGTGCCTTCCATACATGCGAGTTCTTGAATTTGACGATGATGTTAAAGATATTTTAACGAATCAACATCAAGTATAAAAGGTATGCTCAACACTTCCATTTTTATGTAAATATACGGTTAAACTTTCTAAAATTACAAGTTTTTCAACTACAACATAAATAACAATTAACAATGTGAAAATCTCCAGAAAGTCTTCAAATTAATGTTACTGGTATTTTTTTTTTTTTTTTTTTTGCTTTAAAAGTATTGTTCAGTAAAATGAGCTATTAAACTAGCTGCGTTTTCTCTCTATTTTAATTTTGGCAATGAATTCATGATTACATATTTTTTATTTATCTTACATTTAAATAAGACGACATTTTGAAAATATATGCATTTTTATTTTGTACGCATATTCAGCAACATTGCAATGTTTAAATTCAAACTTGATGTACCCTGTACACTTTAATAATAATATTTGGAAATTTTTTGAATGTAAAGTTCTCCAGTTGGATGTACACTGTCAGCAGATCCTTGTTTGCTATTAAAATATATGGTACATGTACAAGTATGATACAAATTCTGGTGCCTGTATTAGACATTTTTGTGAAATAATGAAAAGAATATGATGTAATTACAAAATGTTTTCTCGTACATCATTTGGGACTTTGCACAGTTAAGAAAAATTTTGTATACGCTTAATTCACCCTCAAAATTACATTCTACATGGCATAGATGTAAGACGTAGCCATTAAAACTTTCTTAAATTGAAAAAAAAAAAATTGTTCTCTCCACAGTGTTTTTTATCAAAATGCATGGGACTCAATGCATTTTCTAGCATTTAAAATTGGAACAAAAGTTTTTTAATGGAAGAGTTAACCTTTAATTGGGTATACCGAAAATTAAGAAAAATGTGACCACTTAATTACAAAATTGTATAGTCCAACAAGTTAAATAAATTATGATAATTATTTTTTTTTATAAAAGTTGAATAAATTATGATGATTATTTTTTTATAGTAAATTATATGTTGTGAAAAAAAAACATGTCAGGAGTGGGATTCGAACCCACGCCCGGAGAACCGGAACGCGACCTGAACGCGCCGCCTTAGACCACTCGGCCATCCTGACTTACGGAATTATGTTGTCGAGCAATATGTGATAGTAAGTACATCTACTTGGTAAATATATTTATAACCTCGTCATCCGAAATACATTTTAATTTAGTACATTAGTCTTAATGCCTACTTTTATATCTTTAGCCATTAATTCATAACAATTTTTTAACACATTTTAATTACCCGAATCACCGTTGATAGATAAATGAACACATACAATTTTAAAATATTTTTGTGGCTATAATAAATAATGATCAAATTCTACTGTTGTGTCGCATTCAGTTTCGAGACCCCCGTGCAGTCATTCTAATATCAAGGCTAATGATGTAATAAATGGTCTGCTTATTTATTTAGTGGTTCATTTAAACTTGAAATCGATAATTGGAGATGATTTAAATGACTACGCTTTACTCAAATATATTTTTAGTTTAAGTTAATTCTGCGTTTGATGATTATTATCTGTGGATGCATTACCCAAATTATTGTGAAGCACATGGGGCAGTTTTTTATTTAAAAAATCAGCTGTGAAGACATTTTCATATCAAATGGATGAAGACATCAAGGTGTTAGGTGAGATTTTTTTAAAATTATAGTCGTTATGCCAATATAATGCCTATGTTAATAATATTAATATATATATATATATATATATATATAAGCCTGTATAGGAGGATTCTACCCTCAAAAAAGTGATGTGTTATGCATCATTTGAAAGATATCTCAATGATCTGTACCCTACATATATACACATAAGTAGGCCTACGGTATATACCTAGTAGGAGAAAAATAATTCGATCAGTGCTTGGGGAAATTCTTCCATTTTTGTAAAAAGGAAGAAAATATAAGCCTAGCACTGTGTAATATATGATGTTCTATGAAGGATTCAAACTTTCCAAAATAGGCGTATTACATACATAGCCTAATGGCAGCTGTGATATATACAGTATATAGCTATGGTTATTCAGCATTGCACTTGCGCCCCCTGTTATGGGGAGAGGGGATGAAGCCCCTGGGGTTGGGGAACCGCATTGGCCATGGGGGAAGGTCAGTTCTACAGTTGCATTGAAACTGCCAAAAAATACCGATGCCATACCAGATACCGTACTTCTTCTGGTTGCAGCCTGGGCTCTTGTTTTTGAAGTCATTGCACTTTAAGGGTGTGACCTGTATTAGAAGCTACCAGTATTACTGTAATTGGTTAATGTGCCCTTATTTTTAATACACCAAGTGGTGCCCTGCATGTAATGGCAAATGGCTTGCGAGTATATGTTCCTATATGTTATAAAACGTACCTTAAGGTTTTGATAATTAAACAGGGACACTGTTAGAGAAGGAGTGGGCCCATAGGAAGGGGGTGAGCCGTGCCTTTTCCCAAACCTCTCCAGTGCCTCACAAAAATAAGTGAAATACCATAAAAAATATATTAAGTGTTTCCCCCCCTTCCCTTAAAAAAAATTGTTGTTAACCCCTCAACCTTCATCTCTGGCTACGGACCTGAGAAGGAGCCTTTATTTTGTCACTGGGTCGCTATATTGTAAGCTGCGACACAATTAACATTTCATTATCACAATCAACCTTAAAGTACCTCTACCTGAAGACGTGTTTTTCGGATCAATCGTTACTTGCATTACATTACACAATTGCGTACTTGCATTGGCAATAACATTGTAAAGTTCTATACAAGCTCGTCATAACCATGATTACCATGTCATAAATGGATTTTAAAAATAAGCAAGCGTAATCAACCTATGACGATTGCATGATCTTCTGGTAGGGGCACAACCGTAAAGTGGTTAATTAAAAAGTAAAACCCGAAGGGGGTTCCTATAAGCAGTCGAACCTGCAGACACTGCTGCATCCACTTATCAACAGTTGCCGATATTTTACTTAAATACATGTACTTGTAACAACACAATGTTTGCAGATAGGCATACCAAGTACCAGCAAGAACTGATAGTGCTTTCATTCTATGCAACTGTTAGGCTTACCCCTGTTACAATTATTTCAACTGTAGACACAAAATTGATGTCAAATGAAATCCATTTTAGTAGAGTAATAAAGTGTTAAGAAAACAGTAATCCTCTAGCTCATCCAGATCCACTGTAAATTTAATACAAATCTAACTCAGTATTTTCGTCCTAGCATAAAGTCATTAATTATCAGACATTTGAGTCAGATAATAGTAGTCAAATTTTAAGTGAACTTTAGGTATTTCATAGTTAATACTGTAATCATATTGAATAAAGCTTTGAGAAATCTAGTCCAATATAGCCTACTGGTCATCTATGATTATTTTTCCAAATCTTGACCTATCTTTATTTATGATCAGAATTTGTGTGCATTATTTTATGAAGCCAGGCGTTTGTTGGAGGCAGGTGCCTATTCATATTTACACTTAAAACAGCTGATAGTCCAGCTAGTATTTTGTATTGTTTACCGCATCTAACACTAAATCACATGTAACATATAGTTATACCCTAACTTTTAATAGAGATGAGCTCTTATTAGAACGAGACGTTAATAGAACATGCTAAAATATCGCAGCAAAAAAGTGGCGCCATATTTTTTTATTATTAATTATAATTTAAAGATAAATTTATTGACATGTAATTGGGTTGCCCATTAATCAGTACCATAATTGCAACTGCCAAGACATTTGAAAGGAAATCTTGGACATCAGGGCCTGTAATAATTTATTCAGAACCAAATTAGCGCCTAGTAATATTAGCTTGCTAATTACTCGTTAAATACTGAGTAAATAATACAGTAAGGGAACGTTCTTTAAATTTTTTAGGGGAAGGTGGATATACCAATATGACAAAGTATGACATGAGGATGGTAGGGATTTGGCTAAGAGATGCAATTTGTAACATGAAAACACAAAATTTTCAATGACTTTATGGTAAATGGTTGTCAGCAAATTTAAGAATACCCCTTCACTTTCATGTATTTGTATTTTATATTTGGGAAGGATGGGGGGTTGGGGTCAAAAGTGAAATTACAAATTTATTGGTGTAAGTATTGAAATTTGACAAAAAAAGGTCACAAATGTACTTAACGTTCCCTATCAAATTTATTTTTAGTTGAATTTGATTACTTCAACTTGGGGGCTTCTATAGTCTAAATTACATAGACTTACCATGCGCTTCCCCGTGCCTGCTTGCACAACAGGTAAGTCTATGTGATTTAGGCTATAGCACTAAAGTACAAAATAATGTAAGTAGCAGTGAACATATAATTTTGCTTGGAAGCCATTTTTGTGCAGAAATGACTTTTTTAACTCTACTTGTATAGTTTTGCGATGCTAGATTATTATTGATTTTGTCTCACCGAATATAAATACATTAAACCATAAATATTAAAAATAAACTAGTTTGCAATAAAGCCAAGCGCCCTCAATATGTCAAAGAATCCAATTTATTGGCATTTTTTTTAGATTGGTTACAAAGTCCAGGCAATTAGTGCAAGATCTGCACAAGTCCAAGATCAGCAGACAGGCCTTTTACTATTACATAGTTCAATCATTTAACAACATTTCACAAGGTTGCAATAAATTAAAAGCAAAAATGAAAACAAATGCTGAAAAGGGCTACTGTGTAGAAAAATCATAAGCGTTTTTTGAACTGGTCCCTTCTGAAGTTTGGCTTTAAAAACCCCCATAACCGCTATCATAATTGCTAGCAAAAAAAATTCCAAATTCAATTGGCCGCTAAGATCTCTGATTTGGACTATGGCAGAAAGGAAAATAAAACAAAAAATACATAAGAGGGGAAAATGGGATGAAAGTACATGAATCACTAACATTTAAGTATAAGCATACAGAGATTTATTAAAACTGTGCTATGGGATATTCAGGTCACAATTTGGGAAAGGGGATATCTGTGCTGTGCAATTTAATGAAGGACATACCAATGTGACAACTGTCTAAACTCTTGTCTTTCTGAAAAGGCTGAACAAGTCTATGAGGTAAAAACCTATGATATACCTATGAGGAATATGAAGTACAGTGTTGTGTCCGCAATGAGACAGTGGGTCATGAGTAATTAGTGGCAGAAGTAATTTTTCATTCCTGCAGTCTTTGCCGGACGTGAAAGGACCCATGTCTTATGGGGCATGAACAAGCATATGACATTATGAGAATAAACAACAAAGAGGTGGGTGGGAAAGACATAGTCAAGTGAAAAAGAAAATAATAAAATTACTCGCACTACCAGTACAGAATACTTGTTATCGATTAACATAAGAAAAAAAACACATTTACTTCTGCCACTAATTACCATTACACCACCTAAAACAGACATGTGATGACGACGTTCGAAGTGTTTTATCTACAAAACTCTCCGTCACTTATGCATCGTCGTCGTCATCGTCTACGTCATCCCCTCCATCGCCTTCTTCATCGTCTTCTCCTTCCACTTCACCTAAGTGCATGATTTGTGTATCAATTCATGCAAATAAAGTCATCTCTATGTCTGTTCCTTTTTTTGTTAAAAATTCTTAAACTAACCTCCTTCTTCGTCATATTCCTCTCCTTCAGGAACATCGTCGTCATCATCATCTCCTACAATTTATAAAAAATAGTCAGAATAGAATTCTTGAATAGGTGTTCGGTGTGGTTGCCCTAAATCCAACAGCTTACCTTCGGCTTCTTCGCCGTCTCCTTCTTCATCATTCACTTCTTTATCTTCTCCGTTTGCTTTTTCTATTTAGAAAAATAAAATTCACCATTTTAAATGGATGAGAACGTGCTGAAATTTTAATAATATCAACCCCATATTGTGCTTTCCCCCTTTTCTGAAAAAAAATCAAGGATTAGCACAATTACAAATAAGTGCTGAAAAGAATTTAAAACATAGCACGTGATTAAGTTGGAAAAAAATCGGGTTGGATAATATAGTAGTACAACAGTTAAGTCCCATTGGAGAATGGATAATAGTAAAAATGCCAGGTTGCATTTGGCTGGAAATGTTACCTGCAGCAACTTACCTAGAGTAGCTACACCCTAGAGGGGGGGAAAGTTTGGTAAAAGTTTAAATTGGCAAACTAAACGTTTGGAAATACCTAAATGAGTTAGTTACTCTTTTATCGCCCCTTCATAGATATATTTACTATTTTGTTTAGTGGCGTGGTGTGCACCAGCCTATTTGGTCCTTTTACTAGACAAATGGGACCAGGTAAACCTATTACATTATCCTACCGTAGTCTTCCCAAGTCCTTGCTTACCTGTGTGATCTTTCTGTAAGGGTAAAAAACACACATTCGTGAGAACCACAAAAGTGCCTCAGTGCACTCGATTGATTGCAGCTGCAACCCATCCATTTCACCAACCAATTCCACACAAGCGTAACTTCACTCACCTTTGCCTTTTTACTGTCTTCGCTGTTTACCTGAAAAGATAACAAAACAGTGTTAACACGCAAGATACCGTAAATCTTCTAAATAACGCCCATCCCGAGTTTTAGCCCAGTCTCCATATTTCACCCAGGAAAATTTCAAAAAGTGTGAAAAGATAGCCCATCTTCGAAATTTAGCCCATCCTCCATATTTCGCCCATCCT
>JAQIXP010005482.1:0-10401 GCA_034700285.1 Proteroiulus fuscus
TGCCAACCAAATCCAGGTATTCGGATCATTTTATTTATTGATAGATATAGTCAAATGCAATCGCAATTTCCATTTTAGTTATAATTTTTCACGCTATTTTTATTAAACCCCAACTTGTTTCAAAGTGAGACTGTCCCTTTAAATAATTTTTAACATACAGCTAAGATTGGAATTCTTTTTCCAATAAAGAATTATAATGCACATTTAAATTTTGTTTTTAAATTTTGAACACGGCCTCTTTGAATTTCTAATCAATATTTCTGATAAATGTCCCACCTGAAAAAGGCAAGAGTTTTGGTATTGCCATCTATTGACATCATTAATTAGTAACATGACTCATGAACCGATTGAATACACTAATTTGCAAAAAAAATAAATAAATAACACTAACTATTAACAATATATTAATTCAAAATCGTTATTATCGTTTCTAACCCAATAACAAATACAAACTTTTCATAGCGAATTGTGAATGAGCCTTCAAACAAAACTTGGTAAAAAGAAGACCTATTCTCAAAAAGCTACACACATGAGAAAGAAACTCACAAATTTTAGTCACAGTTTTTATCATTTTCTGTCTGTTTTTCTTGTTCAATCAATAGTCTATTCTGTGGAAACAAAAGCAAGCCGGGCACGTGTGATCCAATTTATTTGGTCAGTTTAAAAAGCTGGGGAGGTCATTTGAGTAGAATAAGACGGATTTAAGATTAACTGACCCTATTTAATATATGGAATTTTCGGACCTTAATCATTAGGCGACTTGTTTTTCTTTCCAAAATGCATTGTATACGTACATAACTATTACAGAATAGGGGAAAAAAAGATGTGCATGGAGAAGGATGCTATATGGCTGCAACATATATTTTGTTTTCAAATCTTTTTTTCTTCCTTACCCACAAAAAAATTGAGTTTTATGCAATTTTTGTTTCCTCACCAATTGGTCTGACATGGTATTGGGGGTGTTCGTGTTATCCGGTTCAACGAATGTCTTGTGCATACACGCCATTTCGTCCAGTGTACATTGAAATTGGGAAGGCCGCATCGACCGGACCCTACTAAATGGACACACAAAAAAAAAGCCCCCCAGAAAAATGGGTGATGAAGACAAGGAGAAAACTAATCCACAAAACAAAAGGCATGAAAGCGGGAAGGGGCAGCTGCAGCAGCTGGACAGGTCAGACTGAAGACCTTTCGTATTGCCCTAGGCCACCTGAACGGACTGACCATTGCCATTTTATCCCCTACTTTGACTGGACCTAACATTATTTTCATTTTATGTTAAAAAGCAGGATTTCATTCTCCATGCTTTGACTTAGTTATCTGACTGGCATGCATAAAAAACTTTTATGCTTTTTTTTTTACCAATAGAGGGTTCATTTGACGATTGTCCATCCCCAAAAGACCTTTACTACGATATTTTTTTAGAATTCCACAACCAGCCATCCTGATTTCAAGTAGGCCTAGTTTTATATTTAGATCTGTTTTCAATTTCATCATAATGTATTCATGAAAAGCTTATAGCAGCGTGCAATATGAAAAAATGCTAAAAATATGAGAATGGTTTCCCCCCCTCTCGGTTTTTGTCTGAATTTGACAGACCATCAGATATGCAACTTTTTTCAAATCTAGCCCTTACGTCCATAGATGGGGTCATTGGGTCAGTGGTCTATATTTAGATTTTATTGTGCAAGGCTCTCATGTCCCAGTACTATTTCCTAAATGTTCACAGGCACTACAAGACCACAGATTTGCAAGATTTTGTTGCTAAGCACAAAAATATACTATAGGTCTAATATGTCCAAGATTCATTTGCAGTAAAAATGACCAATTGTTTCAGTCATGTATAACACGAGTTATTGCATAATATATTTAACTATGATTAGTGTAAAGACAGGAACTTACCAGAAAAGCGTGTTTTGGTTAATAATTTACATAAATTAGACTACCAGCATTCCTCAAGTTCAGCTTGTTATAGGCTATCATGAATCCCCAAACAAGTTTATGTCAACTCTCTACTGAAAATGCATTCAACTGCACAAACCTGGTTCAACATTACATTTCAAAAATAAATTATAACATACGGTATGAACGCCAGTTTCATGGAACTTGTCATTGACTATTGTTAGGGCCATAAATTTTAAACAATTTTATTATTTTCAATCAATTTCAAATAATATACGATGCCTGGCAACACCCGGAAAAGGGTTAATCTCATGGTCAAATCAGCAAACTGAACGGGGCTATACTTTAATGACATCATTTTCTTGGGTGGGTGGGTGGTCCAATGGTGATGATGACAAAAAGTGACAGGGTGGGTGGGTGCCTAAAGAGCATAATGATGTCACTTCACTTTTGAAGTGAATTAACATATTTTGCAAACTGTTTGGTCAAATGCATAGGAGTTCCATTTGAAATAAAATGTTATATCTCTAAATTTTTCAATCATTGCAATCATTTGCAAAGTTTTATTATTTTATTAAAAAAAATTGTATAAATGACATGACAAGGGAGGGTGGGTGGGTCCATCGAAAAGTGACAGCATAATGACAGGGGTGGGTGGGTGGTCCGAAAAATCCCGATTTTTTAGTGACATCATTAAAGTATAGCCCCTTAAGCACTGGGATCTGCTTGATAAAGTCGTATCCAACTGGCTCTGGATTTGATAAATATGAGATGTCTGGCAGGGGTGGATCTAGGGGTATGTCACGGGGGTCATGCTTTCCCCCCAAAAAATGTTCAAATTCAAACTAGAAAAAATGGGGAAATATGCAATTTTGGTGATTTTTAGCCCATTTTCGAAGTTTTTTGATTTAAAAAAATCGCCTGTGGCGCCATTTTTTGTCAATTTTTTCAATAATGTACAGAAACCTTTTAATTTTTGCCCATGGCCACAAATTTTAAAACATTTTTTGGTTCGGTGCTTCTCCGAAATGGATTTTTGGGTGCAGCCCGGACCGTGATCCCCCCTCCCCCCCCCAAAACCAAAGTCTGGATCCGCTACTGATTGTCTGGATTAAAATTTGATAAATCAACTCAAATCAGTAGGCCTACCTTACAGTCAGCGTAAATTTAACATATGGTTGGGTGGTAATTCTCATGATCAAGGGAGGTGCTTTCACCAAAAATTAGAATCCATTGTATTCTGAATTTTATCAATTTAGATCGATCTGGATTGAAAGTGATAAAATGGGATCTGAGGAATCTGGATTTGATAATATTGTAAAACCAAATTAATAATTCATTTAAACTCAACAAGCACCATAATCGTTTTCTCTCTCTTTTTGCCAAAGGAGATACCGGTATAAGTAGTATTGATCTGGGTTTGATGAAATGGGATCCGACTGATTCTGCCCAATTTTTTCATTCAATTGGCTCTGGTTCCGATCTAAAAATTCTATCAGGATAATTTCCACTTTCTGAATTTTATGAGATAGGCCTCATAGATGATAAAGTATATTGCATTGTTTTAATAGAAAATATTCAAAGTGTTTAAAATTATTTAAAAAGGAGAGAAATCCTCAAACTCTATTGGTCCATTCGAATCAGGCTGCTAGAATGATTTGTTTGTAATTACTGCTGCTGCTGCCGCCTTTGTTTTTCATCAGGATAGATTCTGACTGTACGATATTTTTATTATTTATCAAAAAATACATTTTGCTCCCTGTCATTTGTAAACAATTGATTATCATACAGGCTTGAGATATGGGTAACTTTTTGTATTTTTTTTTCTCAATACTAATGGATGTTAGAGATGCTTTTCCTTATTGGTACATGACTAGTGGTGTAAACATTAGCTTTTAGTTTTGATCTTAGCACTGCTCCATAGTTACGTAAAAAGCAAATGTGAAGTAATTTTTTTAAAATTATGATTCATTCACTTATTTTTTAAGATATGTATAATGGACCGGGGTCGTATTGGTATTTTCAGTTTAAGAAATTCATTTTGGATTACTAGAATTAACGGTAGTCAGGATATAGAAAGTATTTTTTCGATTTCATTTATTTCACCAGGTGCAGCTAGAAGGCTGTCTGAGGCAAATAAGGAAACGGTGAAAATAACGGCCAACCGCAAGTGGACCAAACACCTCGATCGGCAGGTTGATTTGCTGAAAGCATCACCTTCGCTTCGGGCAGCTACCAGAGAATACGTTGCTCTACCAAAGGGCGAGTTCGCTCGTGATTCGCCGCAATGTTCGCCGAGAGCGCAAGAACGTAACGCCGGAGCACCAAGAGCTTCAGCTTCTCAATCTCGGAGTTTCCACACTACAAACTTTGGAAAAGCACCGCCCATCATGCCGAAGCCGAGAGCTAAAAATGGGGAGGGATCCAGCGAGTGGACTAAAAGTGGCAGCTTTATAGTTAAACCATCACGAGGGTGGCTGCATCCAGATCACAAGATCCTAGAAGAAGGCGTCTGCTACGAAGTTAGGGTATGTATGTCTTTACTTTAACATATGTATGTTAAATATCGATGGCTTAATTCACAAGTAGCGAATGAGCCAATTTGTCAAAAATGAGATAAGCGAACAATTCTGATCCTAGAAGTGTGTCTAATTAACTTAAAGTTACAGAAATTACTTCAATCAATAATTGTTAACGATCTGGAAGAGAAGAGTAGCGAATATCCAAGAAGGTTTCATCCCTAAAAGTTACAAGTAGCGAATGCCACCATTCATTAGTTTACATGTACCTTTTAAAAATTGTTTGTGACATGGATTTTTATAACAATACAAGTATTCGCTACTTTTTTTTCTTTTGCATTCACTTTATTCAATAGGTAAACTGATGGATGTGCACATTCGCTACTTTACACTTTATTTATGTTGCTTTCCTTCATATTTAATCAAAATCAAACTAGCAAATATGCATTTTGAAGCATTTTATTTCTCAAATTACTTAATTAATTTACTAATTTAATAAAAATTAGCACATTCCCTATAAAATATATATTTTGTTTCTATTTGTTCACCAAATTTCACCCTTTTAACTATCTTTATTTCCAAATTATACCTTTTTTACCATAAAAATGTTATTATCTCAAAAGCATTTTTTGACTCATTTGCTATTTGGGAATTAAGCCATCGACATGTAATGACAGCAACTGCAACTACATTGGAGCACTTATTCTCGTGTTATGAGACTGTTCAAGTATTACGTAATGCTTTTTAATAAAATTTTGAGGCCTACCCTCAACTACCGTCACTTCACGGTAGCAAAATCTGTTTTTTGCCTTTTGTTGCCGCAAAAATTCCTTGTATTGTGAAACTCAAAATTGCAGAGAATCTGGAACAAGTGCTGTTTTTTATTGTAAAAGTGCAGTTTTGTTCACCGGTTTCCACTTATTTCACCAGTTTTCCAATTATTTTTTGTTTCATAATATGAAGGATGTTTTGCAGTTATCACATCACAATGACATCGAAATTCTGATGTTTACTGTAAAACTTTCTATGCAGGGATATGCTGACTGCTGGCCATTAAATCTAAACAGTCATTGGGTGCAGAAAATCTGAAATTCGTTATTGTTGATATTTTTAAATAAATTATTTTTGTGAACTCCGCCCCAAGTTATGCAAACGCTATTGTTAAAGCTGGTCATGACTCTACCAACCCCCTGTCCCAATGTTACTTAACACTCGATCAGTCCCAAAGCGACGATTTTGAAACAATGTAAATTGTTTTAAAATTGCGTCCTTTTCAACCAAACTTCCATGGGATGCGAGCGAGGTTTTATGTCGTTTAAAATAGAATCCATTGCAAACAATGAGAGTTTCCTCTTTACAAGTGGCCTGCATTTATGATCGTAAACTATTTCCAACTGTTTGAATAAAAGTGTCATTGAATATTTCCCTTTTCCCTTTTAGTACGTCGGATGCCTCGAAGTGAATACATCCATGAAAATTTTAGAATATGAAACACGATCGCTCGTTGCAAAGTAAGTTGGATAGAAAATTGTAACTTCAAAATTTATGTGAATTTCAATTATTGTTTGTATATTGCGAATTTGGACAAGTTTTGTTTTTATTGACATAAATCATTTTCAAATTACTCAGAGAATGCATCAACAGGGTTTGCGAAGCGGCAGGCTTGAAAACGGTGGACCGGAAGAGGAAAGTGGACCAAAATGTTGCCAAAATGCTCAGCGATGGACCAATTATGGAACACGCCGGTGCCAACATTCACTTAATCATTACAAGTATTAGTCTGCAGCTTCGAGTGATGGAGTCGGGTGAGGCAAGTTCACATGTTTGAATCCTACATAAAATTTAAATGATGAATGCTTGCTGTTGATTTTTTAGTAATCAAAGATGGCTTAATTCAGAAGTAGCGAAAAAGTCAAAAGTTGCTATCGAGATAATAGCCATTTTTATGGAAAAAAAGTATAATTTGAAAATAAAGTGTTAAAAGGGTGAAATTTGGTAAACAGATGAAATAAAATATATATATTTTATAGGGAATGGGCTAATTTTTTTTAAATAATTAAATTATTAAATTAATGAAATAATTTTATAAATGAAAGGCTTAAAAATGAATATTCGCTAGTGTGACTAAGTTTGCAGAAAAGCGAAATAAATAACGTGTAAAGTAGCGAATGTGCACATCCATTAGTTTGCCTTTTGAATAAAGTGAATGCAAAAAAAGTAGCGAATATTGTCACGTAAGCTACTTTTATTGTTATAAAATTCCATGTCACGAGTAATTTTTAAAAGTTAAACTAACGAATGGTACCATTCACTACTTATAACCTTTAGTGATGATACCTTGTTGGATATTCGCTACTTTTCATTTCTGTAACTTTAATAATTATTGGTTAAAGTAATTTCTGTAACTTTTGGTGAATTAGGGACATTTTCAGGATCACAATTGTTCACGTATCTCATTTTTGACCAATTGGCTCATTCGCTAGTTGTGAATTAAGCTGGCCATCGAAGTTCGGATGATTTATTTGTACATCTACCAATGTGTAGTAAAATTCTTATTGAATTCTCATATTTACAGGTAATTGTAGTCCATGAAATGCCAAATATTTCTTTTGCATCTGGTGGTGATACGGTGAGCTACAGTTTAATTACGTAGTTAACAATTCTCGGTGGGACCAAGTAGTCCAGTGTACTTACTCTGTAATGTGCTTTCTTTACACAGGACACACTAGACTTTGTTGCTTATGTGGCAAAGGATGCAACTGGCCGAAGAGCCTGTTATGTACTGGAATGTGGCGTGAAATGTGCGCAGGATGTTATCGTCACCATCGGCCAAGCTTTTGAGTTAAGGTTTAAAGAATATTTGCAAAGAACCAGGTGGGCTACTTCGATGTTGTTGTTCAATTTCGGTACAAAGAAGTAAATAATACTAAAATATTGATTTATTTTTTTTAGCAATAAACCAAGGCCTACTAAAGTAGTCGAAAGAGGTGCCCAGAAACATTCTGTAACGCCATCTCGGGATGATCCGGAATATTATAACGATCTACCTGGAAAGATTCCTCCTGAACTTCTGGCAGCGACGTGTAGCCCTCCTCCAAATTATCAAATGGCTGTTGCTAATTCTAGGGTAAATATAATTTTACTGCAGTTTATTAAAGGAGTTTCACTTCCTAAAAAGGAGGTTTTTTTAAAAGGAAATTGTTACAGTATATATATCTTTTCTCAAGTGTTCAATACACAGGCTGCATGTCTCAAAAGTCTGGAAAAAGGAATTTTATCTGGGAAATTCAGGGAAAATCCAAAAAATAGTCAAGAAATTTATTTAAACCATTTATATGATTATGTCTATGGTCATGATGGCTTTTGTCATTCTTTCTCTGGGATAGCAATATGAGCTTATAAAGTGAGCAATAGATTGCGTTTAGTTTGATAAGCAAAAGGTGTATTTCCTGATTATCCAAGTTTATTTTTCGTGACCAAATTTACAATTTCCAAGACCAAAACTCATGCTGTTAATTACCCTAAAACCTCGCGTATAGCCCGCCCGCACATATAGCCCGTATTTAAAAAAAATAATAAAAAAAATCACCAGGTAGCCCACGGGAAAGATGCGAATTTTTAATTACAGTATATGCAATGGGCACATTCCTTTTAAACTTGGTGACTATCAACCTGTAAAACCTGAAAATCTCAGGGAATTTCATATTCAACCAGGAATTCCCAGCCAAAAAATCCTGCAGAAAATTCAAAAGTTTTCTGCAGTTTATTTGCAGTCTTTTTACTGCAGAAAAAAATGTAGTTTAAGTTTAGTTTCTGAACGTTTATGAAACAAAAACCTACATAATTTGTGCAGTTTTTGTGCAAAATAGGTGCACGTTTCATTTTTTTTGTTACTTTTCTGCTGTTTTTCTGCATTTTTTCCCCCCTACATTATAGTCACTCTAGAGTCACTCTACATTCTAGTGATACAGAAAAAATGCAGAAAAATAACAAAAATATAGTATATAAAATACAGAAAAACTAGAAATTATGTAGGTTTTTGTTTCATGAACGTTCAGAAAAACTGTTAAGACTGCAAATAAACTGCAAAAAATTAAAAAAAACTTCATTTTTTTTTACTAGGAAAATTTGAAAATTTCAATGAATTTCATTACAATTCTGATAAATCAAAACAAAAAATGATTTGCCCAATCTATGCTTTTGACAAGATTTTGCATCATGTGCCTCCTGTCCAAAAATGTGGCATTTAAAAAAAAAAAAAATGTAGCCCGCTCTCGCCTATAGCCAGCAGGGGGTGTTGAGTCTCACCAAAAAACATCGTATAGTCCATAGGATATACGCGCGGTTTTAGGGTATGATTATCATTAATACTCACGTCGTCAGTACAAGAGTTTGAACGTTGAAAATATTTAACATTTAATGAAATTGAAATTTAGAAATGCTAGTGTTAAAAAAGGTACCAACAAATGAATTTAATCAGTACTTTTTCCTTGTGTGATTAATTAGCTATTTACAAGTGTGCATAAGATAGGGACATTCCATGACCAAAGATGATATCCCTTATCCTTTTCCTGACTTTTTCCATTACAATTCAAATTTTATAATGTTCCTGATTTTTCCAGTCTGTGAGACTGGTGCTATTTTCAAGTTATGTTATGCCAATAGAAACAACTTGAAAATAAGTATTTTTTTATGAAAAGGTGGAAAATATGGATGTTCCAAGTACAAATCCCAATTATGGCAACGTGATGGACCTATCCCAGAATTTAATTGATCTGAATTCCGAACCGACAAATCAAGATTTGTATATGAGGAATGCTTGTCCCGGTATTCATGATTTTTTTGTTATAGATCCTTAAATAAATGTTTCGCCCGGCAATTTTGACCTCCAGATCATGAGGGTTTATTTATTTTTCCTAGAATATGCTAATGATGCCGTTTGTAATGCTGCCACTTTACCACTTGGAGGCGCTTCCTTGATTGATTCATATACCGTTAGGGACATGCCTGCACTAAAGGACCCATTTGACATGCGTAGGAAACTATCTTACTACACTGCTAACTACCTCCCGGTTAAGGTCATCATTTCATGCTGTTTTTTATTCGTAGATCCCTTTGAAGCAACACTTCCCCGCACAGTCCAAAACCAGGGGTTAAAATCAACTCAGGTACTTGTCATTAAACTACCCTATTTTCTAATAAATGATGCGTCTCTTTTGCTTGTTTTACTTAGACCAGTGAGTTTAAATTTTCAGTCACCAAATACCATGACCATGCTCGAACAATTGGAACTCGAAGACTGGTATCACGGATCGATTAGCCGTAAAGATGCCGAGTCATTACTCCAACAGGATGGAGAATTTCTAGTGCGGGAAAGTCAGGGGTCTCCCGGACAGTATGTTCTTACTGGAATGCAGAGTGGTGCTAAGAAACATTTGCTGTTAGTGGATCCGGAAGGAGTTGTAAGTGTACACAGCGATATTTTGCAATTTTAGCACTAAATTTTCAAATGGTGTGTAGTTATAAAGACTCAAGGGATGGTCTCGGTTTATAGAAAGTTATTTTTGAATGAAAGGCAAGAAAAAGTTACTAGTACTAAGATTCAAATTTTTATCAGACTTATACCGTTATGTTATTATAAATTCAGTAAGACCTTAAATTGCATTATCTAGATTGTTTGAAGAAAAGTAATCTAGAATTATTCCCAGAAAAACATCATAATTTCCGAATATGAATTTATAGTCAGTTCCGATAATTTTTGGATCTGGCCCCGCTGCCTAGCGCCAGTTTTATTTTAATCATTTGCGGTAGCCTTCCATGGGGGCTTCCATTGGTTCTCCGAAACATATGGCAAACTGTAACTTAGAATTCGTCTACTTCTAAAATCCAGACCTGCAGACAGTAGGCGTAATCGGCATGATAAGATTGCTAAAAAGCTAACTTACGTAGGCACGTGATTTCTACCCTGAAATCACCATGC
>JAQIXP010005483.1:0-10401 GCA_034700285.1 Proteroiulus fuscus
CCCCACGGGCCCCCTGGCCCTCTCCCTGCTTGCGACCCTGAATACTTGTAAAAACTGGCGCTGCAGGCACTTTTTAGCTCAAAAATGAGCTAAAAATCACCAAAAGGGCCTATTTAGGCACTGTGTTGTACCAAAATTTGGGGCCCCCCTCAAAGCGGGGCCCGGGGCGGCCCGCCCCTCCCCCCCCCCCGCGCTACGCCACTGCTATTACATTCTCATTTGCATTAAAAATAAATAATCTAGCAGCCCTTATACAATTAGTCGTAAGTTTTGTAAGATTTTTCTTTTCGATGCATCCTTACAAAAAAATGGCGGTCGTTTTTAAGCCTAAGTGATAAGTTACGCAGCACAATTTGAGGAAAGAAAAACAACAACAAATTCGTTTTGGTTGTTGTGGGCAACTTTTTATTTCTCAAGTTGTCGTGATATCTTATATAGACATATCACGTTTTAACAGAATATTTTCATGTTTGTGGTTTTTACCACAACAAACCCTTCACATTATGGTTTTAAAAAAGTGTTGATATTTGTTCATGTTGATAATTAGAGGATTTGTAAGCAGAGATCCTCAGATCGTGAATGACTTGTATTATATTCCATATAAGTTAAACTCTTGGTGATGCACCCTTGAAAATACTCTGATCAATACGTTTAGTTATGAATAGGTAACTAACCTAAAATAATGGAAGTGGATCCTCTCTGCATGGCCAGATAGTTGAATTACCATCATGCAGTTAATTTAAAAATAAAGTCCCACTTTGAAAGCATGTGGTTGTAGGAAGAAGAGCATGAAAAATTAAAGATATAGGCATGGAAATTTCAATTTGATTTAAGCCTACCATTCATTAACTAAAATGTCCAGAATACATGGAATTAGTTGGAAATGCAAAACCCAAGTAGGTGCCATTTTAATGACAGTAAGTAGCACCCTCTACTGGATAAAAGGCAATATCTGCTCATGAAACATGTAGGCATGCATGTCTTGGGGGAAAATCAAAAATTACCACATTCCCTATAAAATATACAGTATATATGGTTTTATCTTTTCACCCGAATTTCAGCCTTTTAGGGCCAGCACCAGCAACAGTTAAGTCTTAACCATGGGTTATTATGATCATGTGACTGGTTTCGGCCAATGAAAATTCAGGAATGTAAAGAAAACCTAAAATTAACTACAGGTGTGTTAAAGTTAACTCTTGTTGCCAGTGCAACTGGCCCTTAACATTGTTTATTTCCAAGCTATAGGTCTATGCCGTTTTTTCATAAAAACGCTATTATCTCAAAAGAAACTTTTGGCTTATTCGCTACTTGTGAGTTAAACCATCGGTCTGTTCACCAAATTTCACGTTTTTAACGTTGTTAATTTCCAAATTATATCTTTTTCCAATAAAATGCTATTATCTCAAAAGAAACTTTTGGCTTATTTGCTACTTGTGAATTAAGCCATCGATCGGTTCACCAAATTTCACCCTTTTAACATTGTTAAAAAATGTTCCAAATCATACCATTTTTTTCCATAAAAACTCTATTATCTTAAAAGGAACTTTTGGCTTATTCGCTACTTGTGAATTAAGCCATCGATCAGGTCACCAAATTTCACCCTTTTAACATTGTTAATTTCCAAATCATGCCTTTTTTTCCCCATAAAAACGCTATTATCTCAAAAGCAACGTTTGGCGCATTCACTACTTGTGAATTAAGCCATCGATACTAAACATACAGTAATAGTAAAAGTCTGTATGTAAACCTGTAATCACATTAACAATGGTAAAATGCCACAATTAAGTCACGTGATCTCTTCAAAGCCTTGAAACATCTAAATAATAGGGTTCCATTGTTTTAATTAAGTATGTAGCTTTGCTATGTTGCACTTCCATTCATTACTTGGCTCGCAAGCCATTAATTGTTGTCTTTATTAGCTCTTATTTTTGGGTGCAAGTCTCGTGTCTTGGTGATTCGATATGCTATTATTTGAAAAATGTTCATTGTGAACTGTGACGTGAATTGAATCTACTTCTCTTGGAAATGCACAGGTGTTTCTGTAAATTGAGAAAGCATACCTGGAATTTTTTTAAACAAAAAATCAAGGTTCTTTCTGGAGAAATTTGAAAGTATTTCTCTCAATAAATTTAGACTTTTATATATTTTAATTTATGTGTGGTTAGTTTTTTTTAAAAAATAGCAGAGTTTATGGTTTAAAATCTACATAACTTGCTAGCTTGAATTTTAATCAGAAATTTCTCAAAGGGCCAACTGAAATTACATGTTGTACACTTATAAGTTTGTTGAAAACTAGTTATCATTTTTTGTATACTGGCATGGCGGTGTTACCAGCAGAATTGTGATTTGAAAATTTTAATTTACTTTATTTGTTTACAATTTTTAATTTACTAATTTATTTACAATTTTTAATTTACTTATTTTTTTTACAATTTTTAATTTATTTATTTATTTACAATTTTTAATTTACTTATTTATTTACAATTTTTAATTTACTTATTTATACAATTTTTAATTTACTTATTTATACATTTTTAATTTACTTATTTGTTTACAATTTTTTAAATTACTATAGTCGATCTCATCGTTTTCTGATTTAAAATAGACTGCCATCTGTTGGCATGCTCAGGTATTTTCAGGAAAATTCATAGCTGGAAAAATTGAATATTCAAAAAATATTCTCTGGAGCATATAATAATCGTTCTAAAAATGCTTGCTTTTATTTGCTATTTAGTCGACTTTACTGTTTTCCATATAAAAATGTGACGCCCTCTGTTGGCATGCTCAGCTACTAAATAAATTTACAACAGTGTTGTACAAAGTAACATGTTGAAGAAAATTCACAAACATTTTCTGTGAAAATGACAGTATATTAGCTGAAAATACACTTGAAATTATACAAAAATATTTGTCATATGGTTGACCTCAATGTTTTTCATATGATAATGCAACGCCATCTGTTGACATGTTCAGTTACTAAAAGAAAATCCAGTCGCTTTAAAAAATAAACAATTAATGCATTTACTGACATCAAAATTCTTGATAAAATTGTAATCTGATGAAAAAAATCTATCCTAAATTCTCATCTGAGGAAAAAAATCTATCCTAAATTCTCAAAAAAATTCAAAAAGTCCACCTCACTGTTTCTGACATGCAAATGCTATGTCATCTGTCGACAAGCTCAGTCACTAAAACAAAATTAACTGTCAACCCATGTTAACTGCCTGTCATATTATGTTGCATACAAGCTAAATAAGGGCTTTCAATGACGAAATTGATACAATATGCTAAATTATAAGTTTCATTAGAGACATGATGGTCTGCACTCTTATCTTGAAAGCAAATACTGAAGTACTTATTTTCAAAATGTCCACACTTTCAAGATTCGTATGAAAAATTAGTAATTACTTGCAATTTGGCACAAATATTTAGAACATTATTACCTCAAATGGATTTGGAATTTTTTTAACTCCAAATTATTGGCCTTAATAGACCCCTTTCAAAAGTAAAGCGCCATCTGTGATGAATAGATTTCAACTGCAGTTTAGACCATACTAAAATGGCGGCCCATGTTATTTGCCATAGACATATGGTGCCACATGTGATGAATATTAAATAGACCATAATAAAATGGCAGAAATTAATGGACTTTTAGTCAAATGCTGCATTATGGGAGTACTTTTGAAAGGGGTCTATTTTAACTCAGTACATGAGGGGTCACACTACAGCGATAACAAATTTGTTATTGTTTGTTTTTAGCATGTAGTTGTTATATAGTATTTCTGATAATCAAATATATAGGGTGCACAATAGGCGTATCTGTATTCACTTAGCAAGCTTTTATCATTCCAATAATGATGACACCTGATGAGATCTGTTGCTTTGTTTTTGAACAAAAAACATTGGTCCAGATTCAATATTTGCACAGAAATGATTTGCTGTGGCTATTATAACATTTGCAGTGTTTTTTCCCGGAAGTTAGTTTTTCTGTAGAAGTCGTATTCAAAGGATTGAAATTATTTTCTTTGAAATAAGATGGAGATTTGTTAAACAACTATTTTTAATCCAATAGTGGAACATTCTAGGAAATTTAAGATTTAAGAAAATTAGTTTGTGTATAGCAAATATTTAAAGGGGCGACAATTTGTCAAATGCAAAATTCTAGTCAATTTCTTGGATCAGAAAATGCAACGCCCTCTATTGACATGCTGGGCTACTAAAAAAACATTTATTTATTATTGCTTTGTTAGGTTTGCGTCATATCGATGGCTTAATTCAGAAGTAGCGAATGAGCCAAAAGTTGCTTTTGAGACATAGCATTTTTGTGGAAAAAAATAATGAACTTGTAAATAAACAAGTTATTTTATTTTAAAAATAGCCTTTTTTGTTAAAAGGCTGAATTTTGGTGAACAGATGAAAAAATATAATATATAGGCCTATATACAGGGTGAGCACAAAAGAATGCCCATACTTTAAAAATTAATTACGACAAAAGTACAAAAGATGCAGCATTGCAGTTTGCTTTATTCAAAAGATACACTCATAAAGTTTTTTATGGCGCTCTCGTTTCAAACCATTATGACCAGCATGCAATGCGTGGCGTCCCTTTCCAAAAATGGCGTCTGTGCAACAGACAGCACTGTGTGTGATGTGGTTTTGTGAGTAAATCCGTTACTACAGTGAAATAAACATTCAGAACAGAATATGGAGAAGTGACACCATCAGTCAAGTCCATAAAACGAGTAGAATCATTTAAATAAACGGGTAGTTTATTGGACTGCTCAGAAATGTTTAACCACACTCTTTCAATCTGTTGGTCTGACACGTGTGGCCTTCCAGGACACGTACTTAATCTTTAAAATCACTACCCGTTTGTTTTAATTGTTCTGCCCATTGTTTTAAGGACTTAAATGGTGGTGCCACTTCTTCGCATTCTGTTCTGAATTTTTATTTCCCTATACTAACGGATTTACTCACAAAACCATATCACACAGTGCTGTCTGTTGCACAGACGCCATTTTGGGAAGGGACGCCACGCATTGCATGGTGGTCATAATGGTTTGAAACGAGAGCGTCATAAAAAACTTAATAAGTGTATCTTTTGAATAAAGCAAACCGCAATGTTGTATCTTTTGTACTTTTGCCGTAATTAATTTTTAAAGTATGGGCATTCTTTTATGCTCACCCTGTATATTTTATAGGGAATGTGCTAATTTTTTGTTAAATAATTAAATTAGTAGGCCTAAATTAATTAAGTCATTTGAGAAATAAAAGGCTCAAAAATGCATATTCGCTAGTTTGACTTTGATAAAGTTCGCAGGCTAGAAAAATAAATTAAGTGTGAAGTAGTGAATGGGCACATTCATTAGTTTGATTTTTGAATGAAGTGAATGCAAAAACAAATTAGCGAATATTGTCACGTTTGCTATACTTTTATTGTTATAAAAATCCAGGTCTCAAGAAATCATTAAATGATAAACTAACGAATGGTACCATTCGCTACTTCTAACTTTTAGGAATGATACCTTAATTGTTTGATATTTGCTACTTTTCACTTCTTTAACTTTAACAATTATTGGTTAAATTTTTTATTATAATTTCTGTAACTTTAGGTTCATTAGGGACACTTCCAGGATCACAATGGTGCACTTATCTCATTTTTGACATATTGGCTCATTCGCTACTTCTGAATTAAGCCATCGATATGAACTGTTAAAATTGTTATCTACAGAGGGCGCCTTGAAAATGCACTCTCTATATATTATAATATACTGTGGATATCCTTGTTTAATGAAAATGATAGATGGGGATCACGTCTATTGCATGACATCACTGCCAATTAAATGAAGCTTGTATAACATACACGTTTATTATTTTTAAGTCGGTTTCTTAAGAGGATAATGGCCAATTATTATATTAAAAGTGTCTGAATCTTATTAAAAAAAATAACTATCATTTCGTAATTCTTAGTATTAAGGATTCAGGTCTCATAAACAGAAAATACTAGAAACTTGCTCTTCCTCGTATCATATCTTTTGTTAACCACTGCATTGATGATCTCACGAATGATCTCATAAATTTTTCTGGCTAATTCGTATTCTGGTGAAAGTATTTTTTTTTACAAATTAAAGATATAATTGTTTAATTTTTGGTAAATTGTATAATCATGCAGCTGCGAGTTATCCTTATTAGTTAATGTTGGATTAAATTTGCAGAATTTTCGGCATACAAAAACTTAATAATTCTTAATCAAATAATTTTCCCGAAAAGTCGACCTCTAGTTTTCTTTTAGAAATATACAACGCCCTCTGTAGTCTGTAGATATACTTAACGGAAAGTTGTTCACACTTGAATGGCTGTGACAATAATAAATTGCAGCAAAGTTTTCATATTGAAGAAATCACGTTTGCCAAATACATGTTAGGCGCCATTTTCCCATAATTTCAATAGACAATGAAAGTTGGTGGCACCCTCTAGGACATGCGTGTCTACATGTCTCATGAGAGCTGATGCCTTTTATCCAGTAGAGGGCGCTACATACTGTCAGTAAAATGGTGCCTATTTTTGGGCTTTATAATTTCATCCAAATCCATGTATATATATATTTAGGGCATTTTATTTATTGATTGGTGGGCTCAAAATCGAATTGCAATTTCCATGAATTTTATAATTTTTTATGCTCTTCCTCCTACAAATCACTTCTTTCAAAGTGGGATTTTCCCTTTAATAAGCATTTTATGTATAGGCCTACTGGCTTAACAAATGCATTTCTTCACTGTACATACTAGCGTATGTGCGCTTTAAACACATAATGGATTTTAATATAGGCTATATAGAACAAGGAATGTGTCTTCAAAGTTGTCAGGGCTAACCAGAGGGTCAAACTTGCTAACTTGACCTGACAACGTTTTTCAATATAATTTGGACATGTGCTGTATTTATATCTCTATATACTTATTTACTTTATTTGACATTTGCTTTAGATTTATAGCATGTGATTGGCTTCATTTAAACCTAAGCGTTTCGTTTTATCCCCTGGAGCATTAATACCTTATTCAGCAAAACAGTAAACTAGAAAGCAATATTGCTTGTAAGGGTCATTCTTACAAAATGGTCAAATATGATGTCCCGGTTGGTTTGCTGTAAGATCGCATTGACAATGTGCTTTCAATTGTTTTAATTATGTCAATATTAACTTATTTAATAAGTCCTTCTTAATAAAAAAAGTTTTAATGCTCCAGAATTTTATATGCATCAATGACAATACCTGAAATGTCATTCCCTCACCATGTACCAGTTGGAATTATGCAACTTCTCATCCTGGTAATTTAAATTTAGGCATTAAATTATGAAATAAATGGCTAGAATTAGTTAATCATCTCCAAATAGGTTCACCCCAATATGGTTTCAGTTTTGCACTTAGAACTTTTAGTACATTGTCCCCTCAACAAATGAGTCATTCCCTCACCATACTAATTTTGCTACCTGATGGGGCATATTTGCAGAGCCTCGGCTTCCTAAAGGCTGTAATATCCCATAATGCAATGCCATGAGCAGTTGTCAATATCATTTTGATGCCATGTGGTATATTTATTTGCATAATTACCACACGGACACTGCTTTAACTTGGAAAGTGTTTTAATGTGCCATCATTCCCTCATGAACTGCAACTGCCTGCATAATTTTATTAAAATTAATATTATGCTTGTTTCGAACAACATACTGGGGGTACATAATGACAGCAAATATTCATATTTCAATGTGATGTATTTTCAATGGATTGGAAGCCATGTATTGTTTACTTTCGTCATTCCCTCATTTTGATACTTAATTAAAACCAAAGCGTTAATTATTATATTGTTATCCATCTCCGCTCGCATTTTTCTGATGTTCCAGATCAGAATGGCATTTAGAAGAAAAAAAATAAAAAGTTAATTAGGTTTCAACTTCATTTTTTATGTAATTTGTGTTTCTCAAATTGTCCCTTTTTTTTGGAGAATGACGCATATAATACCATTCTAAGATACAAGAAAGTATTTCGGAGATCAGAAATTTTAAGCATTGCGGGAGGTATGATGGTTTGACTTTTTGAAAATGTCAAATAAGTTTTGAAACTAATTGAATTTGATGGCAAAACATGTTATCCAAATCATGCTGGGGCTATAAGAAAACATTCCTGTAGGCCTATCAGGCTCCTCTTATTAAAAATTGATTTAAAAGCCCAGTGTGTATCCAACATTATTACCAAAATGTCGACTAAAATAACTTAATAATCAATAGTGTATCAGTAGACCAATTTTAGACTATAATATATACGTCATTTACCAAAGCCTGACTACAGCATTGTTTTTTGCCAATTATAAAACTTAATGATAGTCATTAGACAATGAGCTAGAACTTCCCTCACTTGACTTTCATATTCAAGTTAAAGGGAAATTCCCACTTTGTAACAAGTGATGTTTAAGGGGGCTGTCCACACTATCAACAAAATGCATGCTCCTATGGGAATCTCCATGTTAATTACCGGTACAAATTAATCGATAATGGCTAAACATAAATTGACGGGGTTTGAATTTTATGAAGGACAATTACATTTACTAAAACTTGATGCATTCTATTTTTGATTATCTGCCCCGTGAGCCGTACAATCGGGCAAAATGTGGCGAAAAACTCGCAGTAAACTTTGAACTTCGATAAATAAATATAGAATGCACGTAATAATAAAATCGAACTTATACATTTTGTGGTAAATTAAATAAGCTTTCCAAAAAATTAAACCCCATCGTTATTCGTTTGGCCAATATCGAGATCCGTTCAATTTTGGGAAAAATTTCGCGTCCACGTAAAATAGCACGGGAAAACGGAACGGTCAACTTTGAAAATCGATAACTACATTCAGAATGCACGTGACGTCATAATCATACAACAGTTTTTAGTAAATTTAATAATCTTTGAATAAAATCAAACCCCATCGTTGAACTTTTACCCGTTCTTGAGTTACATCAATTTGAAGAAAACGAATTAAACATGGAAATCCCCATAGGCCCATGCTGTTACAAATGTGTACAGCCCCCTTAATTGTTACAAAGTGGGACTTTCCCTTTAAATCGTGTGGCAATTCGTCATTAAAACGCAAGACTCTTTGTAAATCAGTTGATTTCTTAGACTTATTTTTATTATTCAAAATAGTGAAATTTAACAAGTTCATTTGCGATAGTGATGCAGAGATGACATTTACGATACTATAAATGAGCAATATTATAGGTTAATATTTGCTGGCTAAGTATTTCTTGTAGTTAGTATACATTGTATACATTGATTTTATTTGTAGGACTTCCTTTTTTTTCTGTAGATTGGATTTAGTAATTTGTTTTGTCGAGATGAAATAACTGGTTTATACCAAACAAGTTAATATTTTATAAAAATATTCTCGATTTCCTTTGAATTTCTTTGTGTGCACGAAGCCTTTCAAAGAATAAGATTACAGAGATTGAGAAAGATTGTGTTTATAAGAGCAAATACTCGGAGAGATGCAAATCCATTTAGATGCATAGTATGAAAAAGCAAATTTAAAAGCAAATCAATGCAACAATATAGATGTGGTTTTATATTGCATCCTGGTTTTGTTTCCCAAGGATGAAGGGAAAGGATGATGCCGATCCACCAACAAAAAATAAAAAAACATCTATTTTTTGTTATTTTTTCTGCTCTTTTCTCTTTTCTGCAGCCCACCAGGTCTTTCGCTAATCTGTTTTCTACAAGAATTGTGCATCAAGTAGCTTTTTATGGAAGCAACAGGCATTTGCTGGAATTTGTTTAAAAAAAGTGCAATATTGCAATATGCAGTACTTAGAGTCACTTGATAATGCAGCACACCACATGCTTTTATGACGTCATGTAATGGATTTTGAGCAAAGTGTAAATGAAATTTTGGAAATGGATGTGCTTTCGAAAGGAAAAACAAAGTGTGGATTAGGCATTCATTCGTATATATACTGAGTGCATGACTGTGTTCAAATTATCCGTGGAATACAGGAAGCAGATTTTCATGACTGTGTTGTTTTCAATTTACAAGAATGGCCATTTGTGTTTTTTTTTTACTGGTAATTAATTATTAATCATGGGGGATTCTGAAACCAGGGTGTCTGGCCGTCTGGAAAACCTGGAAAACCTGGAAATGTCAGGGAAATGTCATGGAAATTTAATCTGTGTCTGGAAAATCTAAATAAAAGGGAAAAATAAGTGATTTTTAACCCATTTTTGAGTTTTTTAAAGAAAAAAATTCGCCTGTGGCGCCATTTTCTGTCATTTTTTTTTGCAGTAATCAGGGCTCCCATCTGTCCTAAAATTTTATAAATATTTGCTAAATTCCTAAAATTGTCCTAAAATTATGATAAATGT
>JAQIXP010005484.1:0-10400 GCA_034700285.1 Proteroiulus fuscus
GAACTACTTTCTATCGGTAAAAATTCATCTTCAACTGTAGGTAAGCGGGGTTTACAGTTAACGCGGCCACGAGTATAGACACGTATGTCCTAGAGGGCGCCACCAACTTTCAGTGTATCATTAAATCTATTAAAAATGGCGCCTAACATGTATTTGGCAAACGTGATTTCTTAAATATGGAAACTCTACCGCACTTATTATTGTCAGTCCTTCATATCTAGTAAGTGCGTACAATATAAATATCACTTGTTACAAGGTGGGACTTTCCCTTTAAAGGTTCAAAAGTTTTAGATCTACACCAGCCCACTCGGGTCTAAGGTCCAAAAATATTTAAAGGTACCGCCCCCTCAATATTATTAACGTTGAATGAAATTCCCCCTTTTATAGTACAACAACATCTGTACACACGTCTATTCATAGGTCACAAATTTCTACATATTTCCAGGTGAACAAAGTCTATTAATTTTTTTTCCTAGTTGTACTTTGAGCAATTCCTGTCTGGGGTAAATGTAGACAAGGACAAGGTCGTTTCTCATCATTTTGTACTTTAATACGATTCCCCAAGAATAATTAATGCAAAGTCCAATATATAGTGGGTTATTTCGCATTCACCTTTAATCAGCTTGAACTTTGTCAACTTTCAAACCTTTTATCTTCCTCGATGGATTGCATCATAGCGATGGCTTAATTCAGAAGTGAATTTGCCATGTTATCAAATAGCATATTCACCACTTCTGTATTAAACAGCCCATTGAATTAGCATTAAAAGTGAAACAAACCTATTCAGTTACTGAAATACCTCAAACTCAAATAATATTATAAGCTTTTTATATATAAAATTCTTTCCCAAAATATAGCAATATTGTAAGAAAATTTCCAAAACAAGAATATTTATAAAGGAATTTGCGCTATATTATATCATAGAATTTTCTGAGAGAATTCATTATATATTGGACAGTACCCAGCATTTCTTAACAGGAAATACGCTTCCACCTGCAATAGCAGGCATCCTACCTTAAAAATTATAGGAAATCTGATATACCTGAATAATGCATTAATTGAAGTTATACAACTTGTTACAAAAAGATAAGAAAAAAGTTACATAACAGTATATCATTTTTCTTGGTATATCATCCATATTGATCTTTCTGTAAAACGTTATATATGACGTTACATAACAAGTTGTACAACAATTTAACTTATAACCAATTTCGTTATATAACGATGTTTTGGGGTAAGTTGAACCATTTCCTAGCAATTTCAAACCTATATATATAATATTCACAAACTGTGATATATTTCATAAATAAACGAATAAAATAAATTTAATGCACACTCGCTCCCTCCAATACAGAAAACAAAAGTTGAATGTCCTTTTGAAGTACTTTCTCATATTTTTTCACAGTTTCAAATGTTTTAAGTAAATACGTATTTTAATCATTGAGTGACTTTAATTCCCCTCCCACTCTGTTGAAATGGGCATGCATGACATGCACAAAACTAGATGTTTATTTAATAGGTTGATAAAACTTTTATCAAATGTGTGTATATGGAGTTTCACACACAAGATAACCTTATCGAAACTGCACATTTTTAAAAACTCAACGAAACTAGCCTTGTCACAACTCATTTTAACGAATCTTTAGCAAAGGAGAAAATATGGATGATATTTGCAACATGTTGTAGTTGTATGACCATACCATATCAGTTTGCACCGATTAATAAAAATACTGATACAATACCCTGGCTAAAGCTATTTCTGAAATACTTGGTACATGCATTCTTATAATTGCGGGTTAATTATTGCATAAAATTACAATTTTGGGAAAAATATTCCTATAATTTGTTTGTATTTTTGGGAAAAATTTCTTCACTTTGTTTGTATGTTGGGATAAAATTTATATACTTTGCTTGCATAATGTTAAAATGTCAATCAAAAAATCACTGATTGAAATGGAAAAGAAGTCATAAATCATTGATTTAAACAATTTCAATTCTTACTCATTATTTAAGTCATGATTACAATCAATGTAATCATTTAATTAAATCTTGACCCATAATAGAAATCATAAAATATTTGATTAAAAACAATTAAAATAATTTCAATTGATCAATATATACTTATTTAAATTGATACAATGATACAGAAAACTACTTCTGTTCACTGTAGCGTTTCCTGGTTAGGCATAGTTCACTTTGGGTGAATTCAACTTTCCAAAAATGTTAAATTGACTCTTAACTTTAATCAATGATTAAAATTGTATAACAGAAATAAGGCATAAAGTAAATGAATACCAGTATTCATAAATAATGGGCAAGATATAGAAGCTACATGACACCTGCAACCAGTATTAGATTTATACCACAGTATGACTATCCAATACATTTTAGCCAATCTTATATTTTCAAGTGAGTAATTTGCCTTTTTCACTCTCTCCCCAATTCCCAACATTTTGCTTATTCGTTAAACATTCTCGCTGCTTCTTGCTAACAGATCTACAAGCGCCATTTTGAAGGGCATTTTCTGAAAGCACCATTGAAATGCGAAATGTTGAACTGGTTAGGCGAGCCGCCATGCCCAATCTTTTTCAAATTCAAAAACATTTCAAAGTCTATACTCTCTAGAGAATAAATACTCCAAAATTCCTTAACAACATGATTTTATAAACCATTCGTGAAATTAAACTGTAATAGTCACTATTCAATTTGTGCTTGCCATTAATTACTAACAGCTTGTAAAGAAATAATAAATAAAGAAAAGCACAGCTTACGTTTCGGGTCTTCACTTCCTTGATTATCCAGTTTTACCGCAACCAGGAGTTGTCCTTCATGTAATATCGTTTGATAAAGTATTGTTGAGCCTTCTGCTCCAGCGTTGCTAGTTCTTGCACTGTAGGAGCCATTTGAGCAACATGGCTTTCATAGGAAGTACCTAGAAGAGTTTGAAGTGTGTCAATTCAAATTTATTTCATATTTAAAATAGCATACACATTTTAGAATTCTTCGACGAAATTTAGTACCTCTATTCTGCCGCTTCTGTCCGTAAGTGACTTTTCCGTCAAATTCGTCCATCGGAACTTTGATGTCGGCGTCGACGATAGTTATAGTGACGCCGAGATGTTCCTCGATATCGGCTAGATACTATTTATTAAGTGACATTATATAATGGGAATCAGGCTTAATTTTCATTCCGGTATCAAAATAAAGCATTATAATTGTCTAACGGTACCTGTGGTTCATTATACCAGATGGCGCAACCACCTTGGGTGGTTAACCTTGTATTATTGCAGCCCTTTCCTCGACTTGGACAACCGTGATACCAAACCTGGCCAAATAAGAATCCAAACAAAGCTGTATTGCAGCCAAAGGTCAAGACCAATAATCGCTAATGACTTGACTTTTTACCTTTTCAGGAACAGCAGAAACGAGTGAAATGGCAAGACCCATTCTGAAATTTAGAAAAAAAAATAATATTTATACAATTCAACGACAAAAATTGGCAACATTTTAAGATTTAAGGTAATGTGGAAATCAAAATCCAAAATTCAGTTTTTGGGTAAATATTTGAAAATTCACCGATTAAGTCACAAAGAATCACCCAAAATTCAACAAGATTCACTAAGATTCATAGCTGTTTACAAGATTTACTAAGAATCATGCAAGAATTATCTCCTGTTTTAAAACCCATAGTTCTGTTCCCAATTTAACCCTTGCGGGAGTATCACCATATTTATGCAAATCATTTACCTTTCTGCACGACCCACCCGGCCAATACGATGGACGTAATTGGATTTCTCGTCCGGCAATGTTACATTTATTACTGAGTGATTAAAAATAACAGATTAAAGAAAGGTTTAACAATGCTTACTTATTAATACAAAAATCAGCAAAGGATTTACCATAAGGCATTCCAGTTATATCGATGCCCCTTGCGGCAACATCAGTGCAAATTAAAAACTTCACTTGTCCTCTCTTTAGTAAAAATTTTTTAAATCAGATTTGGAAAAGCAAATTTACTAAATTTGTTTAAACAAATAATATGATGAAAGTTACTTTGAATTTTTCCAAATTTTCTTTTCGCTCCTGGGGTTTGCGATCGGAATGCAGGCATACACAAGAGAAAGGATTTTTAGGTCCTCCCCCTCCTCCCAACTGTTTGAAGTAGCGCTCCATGTTATCACAGTCCAATTTTGTTCGGCAAAAAATCAGGGAACGGTCCATTTTGTGCTCTTGGATGGCACGGACGCAGTATTCGCCCTTGAGCAATTTCACAGCTTCCGATAGCATTTCTATAAGATAACAATGAAAAGGGCTTGGTTTAGTCCCCATAACCACAGTTTGAGAATATTGAAAAGCATTTATTACACATCGCAACATTGATTGGTGCTCGTACCAGCGCTGTTGCTTCCAGGTCTAACGTTGTCCGCTGCGTGGACATCATCAGTCTGGACGTGGTGTCGCAAACTAGTCCACGACTGATCCTTGCGCGGGTCCACTGTTACGACGACGTGATGGACTGTTTCTGGAACGGCATCTTCTCCTTTTAAATCGATCCAAGTTGGAAAATGCATTAATCGTTCCTAGGCAAAAAAAAAGACAATTGGTATGGAAATATGAAACCTACACAACACATAAAAGTGCATCCTAATCCAACATACCGCCATCCTTTTAACTTCAAAAGAATGCAAAGTCGCGGAACAAACAACCATTTGTAAGCGTTTGCCATCAGAAGTAATTTTTGGAATTTGTGAGTGCATACGATTAATAAGGGCTTCGTTGCCTTGCTGCAAGAGGCCATCCTGTCAAGAATTAAATTTAAAGAGAGCACAGTTTAGAGAACAATTTGATGAAATTTAGCAATTTTTAAAAGAAAACAACTTACGGCTTCGTCTAAAACAAAAAAGCGAACCTGAAAAACAAGATTTTGGATATTAAAATACGTTCTGCTAAAATGGTCTAATTTTAATTAGAAAACTGAAGTACTTGAGTCAATGAGAGTTGGCCAGTTGAAATTAAATCCTCCAAACGTCCAGGAGTTCCTACAATTATATCCACCTATAAAACAAGAAATGTTCGAATTTAGTCATAAATAAACAGTGCATTTAATTTCATAAATTTTGATGAAGTTTGTATTTGATCAGTAGTGGTATGGTAGAAACTTACTCCACTTTGAAGTGTTGACAATTGTTCCTTAGCAGCAACTCCTCCAATGACCAGTAGCTCACTATTTACATAAGAATTATAATTAAAACATTTTGAAGGACTTAAAAAAGTTTTTAACCTATCAAACGCCTCATCTAACCTACCGAATGCAAGGATTGGATAAATGTTTTTTGAAGTGTTGCACTTGTTGAAACGTCTGGATATCAAAAAAAATAATTTCAAGAATTGGGCTATATTATACATAACTAGGCCTATAATAATTAGAAAAAGATGTTACTAAAAAAATACACTAACTTGTTCAGCTAATTCCCGTGATGGCTGAAACGGAAATAATTTTTTAAGATAAGCATTAATATATTCTTTCATTTCTTCAAGTTTTGGATCTCGGAACTGTTATCTGGCAGCAGTGGGTGCTTTAAGTTAAGGAGCACAACACTGGAGTACTCCATAATGCATGACTTAAAAATTTTAAGATAAGAAGTCAATGGAGTATTCCAATATTGTGTGCATTTAAATTAATGTACCCACAGTTCCCAGAATATTACAGCAGTATTAACATGTGCAAACTACAAACACCGCTGAAAGCACTATTATTATTATTATTCAAATAAAGTTTACCTCAAGAATAATAGCTTGAGGAGAATTTTTGACAGGTTTTTTGCTTGCTTCTGGGCCTAACAAAACAATATTACATATTTTAAATGAGCAAAAAATAAACACAATAACATTTTATTTTAATCTAACCTTGACTGGTAGAATCGTTATTAACAATGCAAGATGCTGCTGCGTCTTTAAATGCGACAAAGCCATTCTAAATAGTTGAAGTCAAATTTATTAACAATTTGCTTTTGGTTAAGAAAGCAATTTGAAGTTATTTCTTTGCATATAAAGATCATAAAAACTGCTTACAGTTGGCTGAAACTTTAAAGGAGTATCCCCAAAATTGAACTTCATTTCAGCATTCTAAAATTCAAATTAACAATTTTAATGGGTTTTTCCAAAATAAGTTTAAATGAAAAAGTACGTCAGTGTTGCAGTTTCAATATTTTGGTACGGTACCTTCAAAACTACAGCAGCAAAAATCGGCTGCTGTAGCACATATGGTGGCAAATTGAATGCAACTCCAAGATGTTTTCCATTTTTAGAAAATGACACAATACCCCCATCCAAATCGAGGTAACAACCAATAGTATCATTTATCCCAAATGCCTAATTAAATTTTATTAGCAAACATCATTGAAAGTAAATTACTAATGAAACAATATTAAAATTGAATCTAACCTCTCCATAGTCATCAAACTGTTTGCTATTTGACTTTTTCCCTGTACCACCAAAACCAAATCCAAATTTATCAGTACCTGTTATAGAGAAATTATTTATATTTTAGAGTACATATATACTCGACACTTCATTTATTTTATTTTATTTTTCTAAACAGTATTTTACCCAGATCTAAAGAGGCCTGTTTAGTGGACCATCCAACTCTACATAGCCCTTCATCTGTCACCGTTGATTCATAATAATATTTTCCTGAATAATATTAAAGATATATAATCCAAAATAATAAATTTTCTGTTCTAGATAAACAATTCTCCATGGAATTTAATATTTGTACCTTTGCCAGACACTCCTTTAGTCGAACGGCATCCATGCCACTCTCTCTGCTCTCGGCTTTGGCACAGGAGACCATCCGGACTCACAGCCATAGCATTATCACGGTCAAAAAAGCTCAAAGTCCACTTACTAGCTATTGAAAATACCTTTTTTAAAGCCTGTTATACATGTAATCATGCTCAAAAAAGTTACAATATAAGTAAACGTCTAAACTAACCAGCAGTACCAGAAGCAGCTTTAGATTTTCCACCCTTTCCTAATTGGATATCTTTTAACGTTTCCCATACAATTTGAATGATTGGCAAACAAAATGCACCAGTTTTACCACTGCCAGTTTCAGCTGCCTGTTATTAATGAGAGCAAATAACAACTGCATATGGTACTCAACACGATAACATACATTGGGCAAAACAAAACTATTCTCAATAATCTATTTACCATTAAAACATCACCACCTCCAAGAATTAGAGGAATGGCTTCTGATTGCACATCAGTAGGCAACCTTAAATGTGAATTTACAATTTCTTTGTTTTCACATGTATGGAGAATTATTAACTATTATGCATTTTTTTATAGTCATAACATGACATTTCTGCATACATATCCAAGCATACAGTATACAGTTTAAAGTTTTGAACGCCGGCATTTCAAGTAGGCTTACTTACATCCATTCCATTTCGTCAACAGCTTTAGCCACTTCGGGCAAAACACCCATTTCTAGAAAAAAATAATAGATTTTTGAAAACTATTATTTAAATTTGAGCGAACAATTCTTTAAAGTAAACCTTACCCTCAAAAGCACTCATATTTTGATGTTTGAAACTTCAAACCAAACCAGTCGACCCTACGGACAAGACGTGCGACCAGATAGGATGCCTAGCAGCACTATGATAGAAAGCAGCTAAGCAAAATCAATGAAATTAATATAACATTCAGCTCTTATATCGTAAATAATGGCGGGTATTTCATCTCAAGCATTCAAGGTAACTATTTAACACGCAAATTACAGTGAACTTTATACTTAACATTCCCAAAACATGACGAATCAACAGCGTCATCCCAAGGTTGTGTTTAACACTTTTGCGACATCCTGTAATTTTATACAGGATGCCTCGAAAACCGCACACTACAGGGTGTCTAAAAATCGCAATATACAGGATGCCTGAAAAATTTTATAATATACAATTTTTGCTCACATGAATAAATATCGCCCTAACTTTACAAACTATATCTAAATTAATGCAATCATTAATTTTTCCAGCAAAAGCTAAAATCCATGCTTGTGGTGGCAATAGGAGGTGGATTGTCGTTTACTGCTCTTGGATTTTATAACGGGGACGAGAAATTGTATCAAAATGTATTCATGCCGCTAGTGCGCAAACTAAATCCAGAAACAGCGCACCGTGTTGCAATTTTGATGGCCAAATACAAACTATTCCCCCAAATTGAAATACCAAATTCTGAAATTCTGGTTTGTATTTGCAGATATTATTACTAATTAAACTAGTACATTAATGTCAGAAAATTGTAAATGGCAAATAATTTAATCACTAATTTATCAGTGCAGAAAACCACCGTATGGGGCTTGCAATTTAATAACCCTATTGGTCTTGCGGCCGGATTTGACAAGCACGGTGAAGCGGCAAACGGCCTGTTTAAAATTGGCTTCGGTTTTGTAGAAATCGGAAGTGTTACTCCTGAACCTCAACCTGGAAACCCCAAACCCAGGATATTCCGCTTAGTAGAAGATAAAGCAGTTATAAATAGGTAATAAGAATCCCATTATTAATTTACTGTGCATTATTTGAAAATTAAAGCTCAGAGAATATTGTAGGTACGGATTTAACAGTGATGGTCACAAAGTGGTTAGAAATAGACTGAAACACATTAACTTTTCCAAAAAGGGCATATTGTGTGTCAATTTGGGCAAAAACAAGACTTCTTCAGATGCCAATAATGACTATGCCAAAGGCATCGAATGTTTTGCACCATTGGCAGACTTCTTAGTTATAAACATATCCAGCCCAAATACTCCAGGTTTACGGGATATGCAAGGTAAACGGGCATTTAGCAAGCTAATCGATTCGGTTATGGATGCTAGAGAACGAATAAAATCGCCAAAGAAAATTCCAGTATTAGTTAAAATTGCACCGCATCCAGATTTAACATACGATGACTGCAAAGATATTGTTGAAGTCATAAAATTGAAGGTTGGTAAATAATTTAAAAAAAAAATAGTATTGATGATATTATCTAGGAAAAAATGTATTTCAGGGATTCCGTCCTCTAAACTCAAAAACTGCATTAATTTACACTAGAAAATAGACGGAATTGTGATTAGTAACACAAGCATATCGAGGCCAGTTAGTTTGATATCCTCATCAAAAACTGAAGAAGGAGGCTTAAGCGGCAGGCCGCTGCGTGAATTGGCAACTGAAACAATTCGAAAAATGTATGTATTAACCAAGGGCAGTGTGCCAATCATCGGAGTTGGTGGAATCTCATCCGGACAAGACGCATATGAGAAGATACGAGCAGGGGCATCCTTGATTGAAATTTACACGTGTATGGTTTATGAAGGACCGCCTGTTGTTGCTAAGATAAAAAGGGAATTGAGTGAATTACTAAGGTAATAACTAATTATTTGCACAATTGCAAGTAGCCTGTAATAAATATCTCCATTTGTTATTTTCAGGAATGATGGATTCTCATCCGTTTCCGAAGCAGTCGGAGCAGACCATAAATAGACGAATATAGTGTAGTTTTATAGTTTAATAATAACAATAATAATAAGATTTATTTACATTTTTCACCCAAAATATTTTTAAAAAGTAATTTGTTCAAGATTATCAAAGTGAACTAACATTTGACTACTATTTTTATACATATTAAACATGTGTTAAGACTTCATTAAATAAAAATTCAAAAAATCTTGGATTATTATTTCTGTTCTGAGAGAGCTGAGCAGAGCAAATGTTCTTGCCATCTGCTGACCAGCTAAGTTACTAAGAAAAAGCCATCTGGCACGTTTTAGACAATGAATAATAAGATCATTGGCAGTAACGTGTCAGATTCTGTCGTGTTTGCTGCACCTAATTTAACCGTTGCAAAGTTGCAATAGTATAATCTACGATAGAATTATTTAGCAGTTATCATTTGAGCTGCAAAATGTTGCATAAGTAAATTTTATATTAAATGAAACTATTTTTGTTATAGACAAACTCAAGAAGAGTAGAGAGGAATGTGAAGGTTGCGCTTCAGATAAGAAAGATACTCCAAGAAATACCTTGTTTGCACAGGCCGTTTTTACTCCATCTTTTTCCTAATGTTTTCGCAGAGTTTAGGTCGATCGACGAATTCAGTTCCATAATACATAATGACTATTAGCGTCAGGGCACTCATGGCTACCCAGAAGAGAAAATAGAGCAAAGTTTCCAAAGAGTACTCTAAAAATATAAAAAAATATTGACTCTTTTAAGACCACCGGATCATTTTTTTAGGATGCCTATCATTGGCTCTTTTCTTGCTCTCTAGTCAGGGTTCGATTTTGGCATTTTAAACTAGGGGGTTGGACATTGCAGGCAGTGCCACACCCAGAAATCCATTTTTTTGGTGGGGAGGAA
>JAQIXP010005485.1:0-10399 GCA_034700285.1 Proteroiulus fuscus
GGAGATTCCCATAGGAGCATGCATTTTTTAAAAGTGTGGACAGCCCCCTTAATACAGCATGATTTGGCATTGAAACTGATCGTCAAACTATTTTTTAAAGCAAATTTTAGAGCTGGTTTAGCTGGATTTGAGCAGAATATAATATACCGGTACCTTTTAAGTACCGGTATTATTATTTACCAAGCCATTATAGTTACATTATTTACATATTCCGGTATACAACAGATTCTTTAACAGTGCAATTTGGAAATTATCCAAGAGTCATCTTTTACACATGTATAAAATGTCATAAAAGTTAAGAAATCGTTTCTTGCTAAGCTTTGCTTGAGTTTGAAAAACCCAAATTTTTTGACCACATGCTGATGAGGAACATTATTACTATAACACATAGCCTACTAGGAGTATGACCAAAATTCGACCTATTGACCTAAAGGGGAGGGGGGGAGGTCACAATACGTACCCACCCTCCTTTGGTACCCTTAATTGAGCAGGGACCAGCTCGTGCTGTGTTAATTTGAATATAGTTTTCAATCAATAATGAAATGTATATATTAGGTACTTACTTTATAAACTATGTTCCTGCTCTGTTGAATTTTTAGCTGTAAACTATTTATGTGAATAATATGTTAGCGTAATTCTGCTACACTGGTTACTATAGAAACAAATCTAAACAAAACAAAGAATCGATAGATAGTATTAAGTATAGCGCATTAATAAATCAGTTATACTTTTATTTCTGGATAGATTACATTATTACAAATATTGGTAGCAATTTTAATAATCTGGTATTTTATCAATCCATTGCAGTGATAAACACATTTTGAAATCAGTTTGGAAATTCACGACTGTAGTATTAAATGCATTTTTTGTATTTCTGGTGTAATTTATAATTCATTCGAGAATGGATTTGATCAATACTTGAATTTATAAAAATATCTGAAAAGGATTTCAAAAATGGTTTTAAAGAGTTCGTTGTATTGAACTGCATAAATGCGTCATAAAATATATTTAACATTGCTTTAAAGGGATAATCCCACCTTTTTGTAAGTAATATTTAAGTTTTACACTTTGACTAGAAATGAATGGCTGTGACAATAATAATTGCAGCAGAGTTTCCATATTGAAGAAATATCATGACGTTTGTCCAAGTAGGCCTACACTATTAGGCGCCATTTTACTATAGATTTCAACAGACACTGAAAGTTAGTGGCGCCCTCTAAGGACATGCGTGTCTACGTAGCTGTTGCATTTATCCAGAAGAGGCCGCTACATACTGTCAGTAAAATGGCGCCTACTTGGGCTTTGCATTTTCAACCCAATTTATGTATTCGGGACATTTTATTTAATGATGGATGGGCTCAAATCAAACTGCAATTTTCATGCCTTTTCTAATTTTTCATGCACTTTCTTACAAAGTGGGATTTTCCCTGGAAACGTGTAGCACTCCCTGTACATTTCTAATTTTCGTAGGTTTATACCCTTGATTTTCTTCTAACACTCATTTGTTTGGTAATTATTTCCTTTTCAATAATGAAACATGTTCTGAGGATAGCAATTGAGTAAAAGAGTCAAAGACATTTTGTATACAACATCATTACTAAAATGATGCTTTAATACATGTCTGGCAAGTTTAATCCAAAGTAAAAAGAGAGAGAGAAAAAAAACTATGTTATACGTTTTTGCACTTGAAACTACTCTGGTTTATTCTGGATTTGCGTCCATGAAAAATTGGGCATATATCCATTTTGAAGTTCAAAGCAAATGTTATAAGTGTAAGGACATTCTACAAATAGAAGCATTTTGTGTCTGAAGGCCACCAAGTACAATGCAAAATCCATTCTGTGAATTGTTTTCGTGATGTAAGCAGTTATGAAATAGTAAATACAAACAAATTTATTTTAAAATAAATCACATTAAGAATTAGACATGCAATAATCAATGCATAAATAATATCTTCGTTCACACTTTGATCATAAAACATTTATAGTGGTAACAATTTTTCATAGGAATGCACTAAGAAATTTCGAATATATAAAAAGAACAATGAACGGTGGCTCATGGGAACATATATACCAATGCACAATAATAATAGTAAAAATTGGCAATTCTCCAATTTAAACCCTAGCGATTTAATTTAATAACATGAATTTAATGTAAAGCAAACTGATCCTATTTAAATGACAATTATTACTATATCGATACGATTTCACATTAATATAGTTTATAATTGTTTCTATTCTTATCATGCAGTTTAATAAACTTTCGTTGAATTTAATGATATCAGTCATTCCCATAACAGATATTGCATTTTCATTTTAATTTTTATAGCCAGTTCATTTGCAAGGGCTTCAATGTGCTTATGAAAATAGCAACAGGATTCATTTTCCTGAGAGAATTTTAATCCTATCTTACTGATTGAGAGAATTAAGTTTCGAATCCAATGATAATAATAATTAAAAGTGAAAATTACCCTGAAACAAAAATTATTTTACCAACGGCCAATGGAGTGAAAAGAAAATGCATTTCCCAAAATTTCACAATCATGCACCATGTTCTGTGTAGTTATTTTGTAAAAAAAAATACTTTAACTAGCCACTCTACTTTAACCTCTTATGGTGGATTGCTCAAGTCTGGAATAGTGATTAAGCTGGGAATAAACTTCAAAATTACATGCTATTTTGAAGTTTATTCCCAGCTTAATCACTATTCCAGACTTGAGCAATCCACCCTTAGTGGGGCAATGAAAGAATAGCGTCATCAGGCAGCACTTGCATGCCCATGATGCAATTCAGGTTGATTGTCCAATTTTAACTAGGGCCTACATTGGCAGAACATGATTGGGAGTTTGCGACATTTTGGGAAATGCATTTTTTTCTTATTCTGTTACCCCTAAAGGGGCCCCCTGAAGACCTAGAAAACGTGTTATATTGCAAAGTTATACAACTTGTTACAAAAGGAGAAGAAAAAAGTTGTATAAATGATGTCATTTAACATTTTTATTGGTATGTCATCCATATTGTATCATTCAGTAACACGTTTTACATGACTCCAACAAGTTATACAAGAAACATTAATACCAATTTCTTTATGTTGACACACCTTCACCCCACAAATATTTCTTAGTTTTCAACTCTGTAAATATGTTGTTGTTTTCATTCTTATTTTAGCCTAAATTTAGTTTTATTTTGTCTTATTGAATGACATTCATACTTATTATATTATTGATAGCAGCTAGAAATTCAAGTTCAACTCGCAATATTTTGTTCGAGTCTATTTAAGTCATGTCATAGAGTTCCTTTTATATTAATACCTGACAATAAATCTATTATTTTTTTCCTCCTCCTACAAATGCACTTACAAAAATGATGACTGCATTTGGCAAGTAATAATTTATTTAATATCCGAAATAGAACGTGTGACGAATCCAATGACTTTTGACTTAGTATAGGCCTATAAAATGTCATATAAGGCGTGATTAAAAAAGTATGAATTTACCTCGAGTAAACGATATATAAATGATATATATAAGGTACATACAGTCTATAAAAGTTAAATTTATATTTCCAAGAATTGCATGCTTTTTCTCGTGAGGAAATCTTAAATTAGACTTGAACAATTAAAACTAATGCATTAATTATCATGTAGAAGTTGCAACAAAATAGCATCATTATATAATGTATTCTTCCTTAACCTAATACAGTATTTTATAGTAATTCTGATATATCCTTGTATTATGCTAATCGAGTTTGCGTAATGCATGAAGCATATATATGCAGTGTCATTGAATTCAGAAGAAGCAGCTCGTAAAATCTCAGAAAAATTTAATGCCATCTGTTGGGGTATAAATGGGAGACATCAGGTTCACATTGGAATCATTCAATTTTATATAAAAATGCTTAAAAAAGAGAAAAATGTATTTAAAATAAAATTAATTTTTACATTGTTAATTTTATAAAATTAAGACGGCGGACATTTTCTGAGATTCCGGAGCAGTGAGCACTTGGTGGTGCTTTTTGTCGTTGAAAATAGATGCAATTATACAGGCCAATATTTTTCATGATAAAAGTGCATGCTAAAATGCATTTGCAAATGTATTTTTAGATGTAAATTCTAATTAGGCACAATTAATCTCCAAAATGAATGAAAATTAATATAAAAATATGAGCACCATTCTTATACAAAAATTTAAAACAATGCATTGCTAAAAGTTTTACGAAATGTATTTTGAAGTCAAATGCATTCGTGAGGGGCACTATTGTGCAGAGCTCTTATAAAACATTTTTGATAAGTATAGTTTAGAATGCATTAGAATATATAGAATTAGTTAGAAATTTCTGATGCATTGCAGATAGTACGTCTCCCATTTAAATGATGTTTGAAAAATAAATTGACTTTCTTTGAGAATGAGATATTTTAGTGCTACTTCTGTTACTCTGCTCTAAAGTGCCAAGTTTTTCCTTCTTAGAAGCAGAGTAAAATTTATGGTTCGAAATTGGCAATATTTGTTAATGTTTTTTAGCCGCCCTCCACCAAATTTCACCAAAACAGCGTGTCTAATTGCTAATGAAAACATTGGCAATTTGCTTTTTACTTTAATTTTCATGCTAAAAGGCATCATTTGTACACGTGTAGTATATATAGTGTATTATAGTAAGTGCTACATTATTTAGCTTTTTTTTTGCTTCGATTGCATCCATCAATCTATGCAGAAATAAAATATTTTTCCTCTCTCGATAATTATTATGGAACCACTTAAATCCAGTATAAATGTGATGCCATTTAGCTTGCCATTGCCTTCTTAAAAGGATTTTCTTCTAACATTTAAATTAAAGAAATAATTATTATTTTGGATTCAGACGGCGCAGTCTGGTAGCATCCTCGGAGAACATTGACATACTTATATTTCAATATTATTATATGAACGGTGTGACATTGACCTTAAATTCCCATCCCCCCCCCACATGTATACTAAAAGAGAAAATTGGAAATATGAAGTTTTTATTCTGTAAGGAACACCCATAAACACCCATTTGTTACAGAGAGAGGACCAGCAATGCAAATTAATGCATTTAAGAATGCATGTATAGTGAGTGCATGAGGCAATGGGTGGATTGCTCAAGTCTGGAATAGGGATTTAAGCTGGGAATAAACTACAAAATAACATGTAAGTTCGAAGTTTATTCCCAGCTCAAATCACTATTCTAGACTTGAGCAATCCACCCACCGAGTCTTTGAAAATGCATTTGTAAATGTATTACTTCATGGATCCGAAGTTAAACTGAATCGTAAAATCTTTTTTTAAAATTCATTACTAGAAGTATAGGGTTTATTTAAAGGGAAAGTCCCAATTTGCAAGACGTGCATGGGTTGTAAAGGAAAGAGCATGAAAATTCAGAAAAGGCATGGAAATTGCAATTTTGATTTGGGCCCACCAATCATTAAACAAAATATCCTGAGCGTGTACAATTTAAATATCACTCGCTACAAACTGGGAATTTCCCTTTAAAAAAAAGATTTTTGCATGCATTGTAAAATTTACAGCTTTATTTTAAAAAAAAATACTCAATTAATAAAAATCTTTCAACAGCCTGAAAATTCTAGATTATGACCAGATTGAAAAATTTTGGTACATTTTTGTAAATGTCTAGCCTTTACACAAAAACACTTCATCCTTTAATCCTGTTCAATTTCACCATATAGATCTATTGAGTGACGCAAATGTAACGATTAAGGGAAGGGGGGAGGGGGGGAGAGATAGTGGACAAGTGCTTCCCCTTGACCTTATGTATGGGCGGCATATTGTTTCTTAATACAGTTTGGTCAAGGGGAAATCGATAAGCACTTAGCTAACCAGAGGGAGGAGTCCCTCCCCCAGTAACCCTTTCAAAGTTTCAAGACCCAAACCGTCTAACCAGGGTACTCCGCCCCCCTGGAGTCCATGTTGTTGTTGTTTATTCGAAAATGACCCATGCATGTTGTTTGCACGTGCCGGTGCCATTACACCTTCTATTACGAAATGTTAGCAGAAATATTATGTAATAAGAGTAATGACATGCACATATACAAAGATGCTGCATAAGCATCTGGAAAACATGCTCAGGTGTATTAATGAATGTGTGATCTACCATTAATTAACCCCCCCTTCATCCCTGCCTGTCCCCCCCTCCCCAATCCACCTGCTCTCCCTTAAGAAAATGCACTCGTTTGGGAGGCATCTTTTTATCCTTCAATTGTAACGTTACAAAAATAACTACTTCAGACTGGTTTTAACTTCTGTGTATTATTTTCAACCGCTGAGCTTGCTATAATTAGACACTTTTACACAATGGACCAGTTTTTGGAAAAACCATTATTTTTTTTTTAAATTAAGTAATAGCATTGTTAATTATTTAAATATGGCACACAATCCAGAAAGGTTTTTATAATTTTCTAGATTGGGCCAACTGCTTTCTAAGCCCAATATACTCAACACTGACTGAGGCAGAGTTAACCCTAAATTAAAAACAAAGATGGCTTCCAAAAAAGTGGCAGTTATTCTTTGAATTCTATTGGAAATGTAGAGTAATATAGGCCTATTTTAAAGTCGTTTGCATTTGCTAAAATTAACCGTGATTAGTCATCATATTATGTACATGTACCTATAATAAGAAGAGGAGGAACAAGTACATAAAATACTTTTAATGGTCAATGAAATTGCAATTAATAGGGCTATTATATTTTGATTAGACTAAATCCAGTTGACAACTACTGTGCTAGGCTTCAGCTAGCAAAACCACATTGGTCGATATTACAAAATATATCGTACTTACATTAACTATATTTGTTAGGCTGAATTACTTACATAATTAACTAATTTTGTTCGCAATCCTAAAGGGGGAAGGGTCCTCCATAAACGTATTGACTCGAATCCACGTCAATGTCATTTGTGGACGACCCCCGAAGAGGAGAATTTGCAATGGGAATTAGGACGCTCTATCTATGTGACATCACGTAATTAATTAATATTAAAATAGAACGTCGCCATCTTGTTTTTATCATAGAAAAATCAGTTGAAAAGTTAAATTTCACTTTATTTTATGAAGTTTTTTCAGCGTGGAATTTATAAAATGGCCCAATTTTCACACGTGGTGCAATCTTTTTGATAGATTTATTCTTCTGGATCCAAAAGATGAGGTTGGAACCAGTTTTTTCTTTTTTTCTGAAACAGTCAAAATAAGTGATGAAAAGTGAATGAAGTAAGATGGAAAAGAGCCCGGATTTACGTTGGAAAAAACAGGTGGAAAAATTGGGACTAGCATGACCTGACTCCATGGCTAATGATCCACAAGCTTCAAATTCCTAAACAGGTTCAAGAATTCAGTTATGGTCACTCCACTACATCCTTGTCCACAGGTACTGACCAAACCGGCCGTGGACCCAAGGAGGACAAGAACTGAAGGTGAGGGATAGGGCACCCTCATTCATATGGGTCCCTTGACACTGGTACAGGGCCATTGACAAAAAGGGGGTCCCGCATTACAATCGTATCTAAATATAAGTGCATTTTTTTTCCACATTGTTTTTATCTCCTAATTCATCGCAACCCAGTGACCTGTGGGCCAACCAGTGAAAGTCACACATTTTTAGTTATATTTTAAAATCATACAATGTTTTTAAACGTATCATTTTTTTTACACAAATGACTAGTTTTTGCCCCAATCAAATATCATTGACTTATTCCGGGATTAAGGGCAATCCATTAAAGATCTCAATGAATTCCGACAAAATGTTTCACTTCTTCCTTCAAAATCCAAATAATTTTTCGATATTGTAAAGGTACGTCCACACTATATCCCAAAACATTGTTATATAACAAAATTGGGTGTAAAATTTGTTGTCCAACATGTCATATAACGTGTTAATGAATGCTAGGCCTATGCAAGTTATCTTATTAGAAAAGACAAACAAATATAAATAATACTCCTTTTATGATGTCATATCATATCATATCATATAGTGACGTCATGATAAAATTGGCCTTAAATGAGACGTCACACTTGATGGCAAGTGCTTTTTAAATGTTATGCATTAGAACAAAGCGTAGAAACAAAATATTAATATTGAACTTTAAACTTACCATTAATGAGAAATCACTTTAGACATGGGCAGCGCCATATGGCCTTATCCCAGGCATACCTGAATCGTAAAATCTCATAAATGTTTAGCGCCATCTGTTAGTGATGGGGAAAGGTTCACTCTTGGAATCATTCAATTTTGGCTTCACTTTACTTTTTATCCAATAATGCATTAAAAATAAGGATTTATGCATATCACCTGATAAGGTATAAATATAGGTATTAATTCAGAAATGGTTTTAATTAATCACTTAAAGGGAAAGTCCCACTTTGCAACAAGGGATATTTAAGTTGTACACACTTACTATAGATTATATGAATCGGCTGTGACAAAAGTAATTGCAGTAGTTTCCAGATTGAAGAAATCACTAAGTTTTACCAAATACACGTTGGGCGCCATTTTTACATAGATTTCAGCAGACACTGAATGTGGGTGGCGCCCTCTAGGACGTGCGTGTCTACGTGTTCCAATGAGAGCTGATCTGATACCTTTTATCCAGTAGAGGGCGCTACATACTGTCAGTAAAATGGCGCCTACATTTTGGCTTTGCATTTTCAACCAAATCCATGTGTTCTGAACATTTTACTCATTGATTAGTGGGCTCAAATCAATGCTTTTCATAAGTTTTCATGCTCTTCCTCCTACAACCCACTTCTTTCAAAGTGGGACTGTCCCTTTAAATCGTAAAAATTTTCTTGGCAGGACATCAGTGATAAAATTGACGAGGTTTTGATGGCAAATAAAAATGTTTTGTTTTTGTTTTTTTTTAAATTTCGCTGATTAAAAGTCGTCCATGCATTATAAACAATACTATAATTTTGGTCTAATGTTTTTCGAGTATAATTAATAACAGTAATTTCGCCTACCACAGTTACAAATAAAATTTCAATTTACACCAATTGAATGGCAGATAAAATAGTTGCTTGCTTCGACAATTTCACGAAATTTTCACCCAATGTTCAAGTTGAAAATGTGGAAAATGCCATTTGAGCAAAAACAATATTATTATTACTGGTGCCAAGTAACAACAGCCTTTTTCAAATTAGCAGCAATTAATGAATTCTCCATTAAAAATAATGCAACTTTTTAGGCCTAAAAATATTTCTAATTTGGGATAATAAAGCATTGATCGATCAGCCAGGTGATCACGTGACTTCTGGTTTAGACCAGATGGATATTTTGGCAAAAAAAAGACATTGGATTTTACCATTGGACGTTTTTCAACTGTTTTTCAAGGTAGCGTAGTTATCACACCTGTAATTAGGTCGTTAGCCAATCACAAGCCGTCTCACCTATTGAACAGCCAATCACATGGCCCCATTTTCCCCTCACCTTTGAATTCTTTTTACCTGGACCCTATTCCCAATATTTTAAAAATGTATAAATAGTGGCAAAAGTCACAGTTAAAAGTTCACTTTGGTCGATCTGATTTTCATTTTGGGTTTGATCGCTTTAATTAGCAAGCTGATTAATTTTGTTTTAATTAACTTTTTCGGTGACACGATGTTTTGCTCACAGTTGTTAGTAATATTATAACATTAGTTGAAGAAGCGCTAATAAGCGTGAAATTACAGGAAGGATCTTATCCACATTCATAACACACACGAGAAAGATTTTCGTTATCTGGACTAATTCTTTGGCATCTCTTTAGACAACGCATCAAAAAATTCACAAAATTTTTACTTTTGTAAAAATTCAAAAAAAAAAGCAATTTTAAAAAAAAATATCAAGTATTCCTGAATTTCTGTTCAATTTTTCAATAATTTTGACAACTGTAAGCTATACAACATCACATTTTTTTTTAAAAACAAAAAAAGTTAATTTCATTAATTAAACTTTGTTTGCTGGGAATCACAGTTATGTATGTAAGTAAATGATCTTAATTTTTCTATTATTTTACGTTTAACTAATTGCATTAATTAATTTTGGTATAAAAGCTTTAGAATCTGCCTCTGGTGATTATTATTGCCTCTAAATTACGCCCAACCTGTGACGAAATCTCGTTGAGAAATCATAAAAAGGGCGACAAAAGTCATAAATTGGTCATATGATGGTTGAAGCAATTACTATTATTATTACATTGAGTAACCATTTAATTATCAGCTATCACAAATGTTTTATTTCAAACCGCCTTCGAGTGGAATTTGCCCTCAAATTTCCAATTCATAATTTATTTTTCTTAATTTAAAATTTAAAGCATGAATTAACTGCCAAATATGAAATTAATTTAGAAAAAAGAGATTATTTTCGCAATTGCATTAGTTAAATTTAGTATTTTTCTAAT
>JAQIXP010005486.1:0-10398 GCA_034700285.1 Proteroiulus fuscus
CGTAGTTTTTTGGGAAAATGGGTGAATGGCACACACACACACACACACACATAACTGCTTTATAGTATAGGAAGGATATTCCCATCAGACTAATATATAATAAGCATTTTTCTTGACCAAAATTGCAAATCTGGTCAAATTTCTGCTAAAAATTTGTTGAAAAATAAATAAAAGTAAAATCTTACACCACAAATGTGCAAATTCTGGCAAAATCCAGCACATTTCCAAAATAACTGCATACTTACTAAATATAAAGAGTTATAATAATAAATTCTGCTATTTTATGCAAATAACCCTAATTTCAATTTCAAAAGAAATTTCTCAGAAATACAGAAGTCTTATTTCAAGTTTATGTTAAATTATTCAAATTGGTAAATGCAATTTCCCACTGTTCCTTTATTATTAATCTGAATTCATAATTATGCTTTTAGGAAATGTAATTGCTATTTCGGAAAAGAACAAACTTTAAATAAAAAAAACTATAAAACTTTTCCCAACAAAATGTTTAGGATTATTTTTCTAGAATTCTGATAAAAGTTTGCAGAAAACTGTATGTGTAGGGCCTATATGCTTACAAATTTAACAGAAATTGGACAAAATATCGCTTAATTACTCGAAATACAAATATGGCATGCACAGCAAACACCTGGAAATTCATTTAAAAGTAGCCCTGGAATTCCATACACATATCCAATTTCTACTGGAACAAAAAGTACCCAGGCTACTTTTAATATAAACTATTCTCTCTTTTACTAGATGAATGCTTTTCTTTTAATTTTAAACTAGTTTTAGGAGATAAGTGGAATTGCGGAATAAAAACATGACTTGAGCAAATCCATCCTTCTTAGGGTGAATACGCTTCAAAATTTCACATGCAAATTTATCTGCTTGGTTCATATGTAAATACATTGAAAATGTTATGTAATTGTTACCTTTAAGGTGCCTCCAGAATATATATTACACAACATCGTTATAAAACAAAATTAGTTAAACACTTGTTGTACAACTTGTTATATAACGTGTTACTGAATGATACCATACATGGATGATATGCCAATCAAATGACATCATGTTATACATGTATAACTATTTTCTTCTCATTCTGTAACGTAGAAAGTATTGTAACAAGTTGTATAACTTTCTTTTATAACACGTTTTGTGATATAAGACTAGTGTAGATGCACTTTAAGGAAAATTTGGTCACGCACTTGGTAAATTCAGGGCCAATTGTACCAACCACCACAGTTAAGTCTTAACCCTGGGTTATTTTGATCATGTGACCGATTTGGGCCAATGAAAATTCAGGAAATTAGAGAAAACCTAAGATTAACAGTGGGTTAAAGTTAACCCTTGTTGGTACAATTGGCACTTACTGTTTTAAATATACAATCCTTTTTTTTAAAAAACCTGGTTAATGCAAAAACAGCATTTTTAGGGTAAAATCCAGTATAGCAGAGCTAAACAGCGTAAATATAGCCTTCTTAAGGTGGAATTATTGTACTGCATAAATGCATGTAACATAGTGCCAGCCATATATTAAGAGTTTGTATATAACTGCATTAAACACCAGATTCATATCACTAAACTATGGCCAAAGAGCAAATTCAGCATTTTTAGGGTGAAAAACAGTATAGGCCCTATATAGTTCAGAAGCCATAATGGCTTTTCGAGAAATTTTGATTAAACAAGTCGACCCACTTATGCCAAAATAACTTGACCATCTATCTTTGTATGTTTATTGGTACCAACAGCAGCTTCCCATTGGCACTGAAAGCCAGGCTAAAAGCAAATACAGCCTTCTTGGGTTGGAAAACAGTATAGCAAAACGCAATACTGAGCATTATCGACTCCCAAAGTTCAGCAGCACAAAATTCCCAAAAAGAAATAAAATAAAAAAGGGAAAAGCCTGTTTGCCACAATCAGTGCTTTCATGAAATGGTTCGATACATCCTCAATCATTCCACAAACAATGAACCAGGGGTAAAAAAAAACCTGACGAATGTGCTTTACTTACAAATATTCCTCCGAAGAACCGCCAGAGAAGAAAGCAGCAGCAGCAGTCCAGCGCCGGACGGCCACATCCTAACCAGTTTCCAAATGGGATGAAAATTAACACACTCGAGAATTATCGGAAAAAAATTCCGACAATTAGAATTTGAAAAAAAAAAAATGTCACTTAAATCCACGCCAGAATCAACAGCAATCAGGCTTCATTCAAGCCCAGGTGAGCAACGTCAAAGCCGGCTCGAGAAAAGCAGAAAAACATCCCGGACTTGAGACGGTAGGGTACGGGGTCGCGCCTGCCGACAGACCAGCACCTTTTCCGGCAGCTACAAGGCGTCAAAGGCGGCGAAACACTCTGGCTGGAGAAACGTCAGCCATAGGACTGACTGAGTAACAGAGCACTAGTAGTCAGCAAACAACGGGTTCACCGTAAAGGGTAAGCAAACTGGGAAATATTGCAGCCTGAGATGAACAGTTATTACCCAAGTATCAGCCTGCTTCTGCAAAACGTCAGTTCTGTGAACATTTGCTTTTTCCTGCTGCATTAAATGCTCTCCGGCGCTTATCGATTTTGCCTGTAGTTGGTTGAAACACCCGCCAGGTGTCAGCTCGGCTGACACTTGTGTGCATTCTGCAGAGGGCTCATCCCAAAAGTTCCAGATTTTGTGATCTTCGTGAACTACGAACGACTTTCTAAGAATTGGCATGTTTTGGCATTGTGATAGGATCATGCTTTTTGTAATCCAGTTCACAAGTTCGGAACTGCATCATAGGATATAACCCAATCGCAAAAACGCCAGCCACTGCTCTCTGTGTTTTTCTGTGATCTTATTTGGACCCTTGCCTATTTAGGCAGATCACAAGTGGGTAACCCTTTTTGATATCTTGCACTGTGATCTTGCACATTAACACAAGAGGCCAGTACAAAAATGTTTCAGAACATGTAACCAAATTGTGGCCAGGTCATATCGCCAAAATACATGTATTGCTTTATCGTTAGGTGTGTCTTGGCGTTGTGATCGGATCATGTGCTTTAATTGTAATCCAGTTCACAAATATTTCTGAACTGCATCACAGGTTATAACCCAATCGCGAAAACGCCAGCCGCTGCTTTCTGTGTTTTTCGGTGATCTCATTCGGACCTTTGCCTAATTAGGCAGAGCACAAGTGGGTAACCCTTTTTGTTACCTTGCACTATGATCCTGAACATTAAAACGAGAAGAGGTTAGTACAAAAACGCTTCAGCTTTAGAACATGTAACCAAATTGTTACCAGGTGTCCAGGTCATAACGTTAAAATACGCATTTTGTTTTATCATTAGGCGTGTTTTGGCGTTGTGATCGGATCATGTGCTTTTGTTATCCATTTCACAAATATTTCTGAACTGCATGATAGGTAATAACCTAATGGCGAAAACGTGAACCGCTGCGCTCTTTGATCTCAGAATGTGAACTACCTATTTAGGTAGATCACAAGTAGGTCACCCATTTTGTTACTTTGCGCAGTGATTCTGCACACCAAAAACCCCAAGAGACTAGCACAAAAAGCGCTTCAGCTTCAAAACATGTACCGGGTAACCAAATTGTCATGGATGTTACCAGGTCATAACGCCAAAATAAGCTTATTATTATATCCTTATGCGAGTCTTGGCATTGTGATCGGATCATAAGCTTTTGTAACCCAGTTCACAAGTACTTCTGAACTGCATCATAGGTTATAACCCAACCACAAACCACTGCTCTCTGTGATCTCAGTCGGTGAACTACCTATTTAGGTAGATCACGAGTGGGTCACACATTTTATCACCTCGCGCTGTTATCCCCCACGCCAAAACGACAGAGGCTACCGCAAAAACGCTTCCGGTTCACAGATGTAACCAAAGGGTTACCGGATCACAACACAAAATAGCCACTCTCTTCTCACAACAATCACTAGGATAAACTTGAATACGGTTACTAAAAGTTCACCTCTATAATCAATGGATATTTGGCAACACAACCAAAGGGAATCACCGGGGAATCACTTGGGATTCATTCAAGATAATGATCTACTTAAAATTCACAAAATTGACTCTAAACCCATTTTCTAAATCCATTTGAAAATCACTAAAAATTCCAGAATTCACTGAAAATCTTAACTACAATTCACAACATTTGTTAAAGATTCACCATAAATTTACAGGTAAATCGCAAGATTCGTTTGGAACTCAAAAAAGATTCGCTCTACATAGATTCGCTAACATATTTCAAAGGAATCACAAGATTCCATTTGAAATTGCAGCCAAAATAATAATGGGATTCATAAGATTCACCCCTAAATGATTACTGGAAATTCCTAAAGTTAACTAGCATGGGATTCACTCTTAAATTGATTTACTGGGAATCACAAAAAGTTACATAAAATTTACAAGATTCACGTGGGATTCACAAGATCTACCGTGATCTCTTCAGAATATCCTGGGAATTCACATGCAAGTAATTGCTAGAGAATCACTACAGAATCCTGACTGTAATCACAAGATTAAATCAGGATTACATCTGAAGATGTACTGGGAATCCCAATATTCACTCTTAGGAATTTACATAAAATGTACAAGATTCACGAGAAATTCACCTATTCTTTAAAAATATCCTGGGAATTTACATGCAAGTAATTGCTATCTGAGAATCACTACAGAATCCTGACTGTAATCACAAGATTAAATCAGGATTGCATCTGAAGATTTCTGGGAATCTCAATATTCACTCTTAGGAATTTACATAAAATTTACAAGATTCACGGGAAATTTACCTATTCTTTAAAAATATCCTGGGAATTTACATGCAAGTAATTGCTAACTGAGAACCACTACAGAATCCTGGCAAAAATCACAGGATAAAATCAAGATTGAATTTGAAGATTTACTGGGAATCACAATATCTGTTCCAAAGAATTACTGGGAAATCGCAAGACACCGAATTTTGAATCTCTAAAGATTCACCAAGACTCCCTTATGATTTCACTCCAAAGATTTACTGAAGATTCACAGAACATACATGTTCAATATTCTAAATATTCATTATGTATTCAGAAGATTCACCTGAGATTTGTAAAAGATTTGTATTCCCCCAATAGACCATTTAATAAAGATAGCGCCATCTATGGTGATTAATTTCCAACTAGCATTTACACTTTTTTCGTGAAATGTTGCATTTTTTTAAGTTTACAATTGGTCAGTAGGCCTACCTTAGACAAACGAAGTCTTCGACGCCCAAGCTCGATCAGGGGGCCCCTGGGGTCAACTGGGGTTATCATCGCTGGCCCTAGGTTTCCTTGTCGCCAGAGGCGCTGTACTCGTGAAGCCCAAAGGCGGCACGCCGGACCAATAGAAAAGACGATCAGGGGGAAGCCATTTTTGGGGGGTTCCTGAGATTACGCACTCATGGGTCTCGAAGGAACCCTTGCATTGGCCCAGCACGGGATTCCTAGGGCATCCACGCCGAGTTGGGAGCCTTGGGCGTCCGAAGTGACCAGAGGTCAGCACCGACGTCTGCTGCACTTCTGGAAAATACAAAAAAAAGCTTTAAACATATTTTTTTTTTAATTTTTTTTACAATATTACTCAATAATAGTGGTCATCTGTGGTGTCAAACTGCTCTCAAATTGCCCCCCTAAATGACCAATGACGTGATGAGTGACATCACATGAAATTGGTCTACATAATTCAATAGGCCTACAGATTACAAATACAAAATGAAGTCATATTTCGACCAAATTATCAATTATCAAACATAAAACAGGGTTCCCACACATTAAAAAAAATAAAATTCCAGGATTTTATTCAGGTATTTCCAGGACTTTTTAAACAAAGACTACCTACCCAAGTTTACATTTTTTTAATAATTCTTGTTTCTCGTCCATAAGCTTTTTGGCTCAAAAACCCTAAAAAATGGGTTGAAATTCACCTAAAAATACCTATTTCTCCATTAAATTTTTTTCCAAATTTAGACTGCATGCAAAAATTTAAATTTTTGTATTTACAAAATTTTTTGAATTACATTTTTATTACATTTTTTGAATTACAAAAGTATTTACAAAAATTGACGCCACAGGCAACTTTTTTGTTCAAAAACGGTCTAAAACCACCAAAAGTGCATAAATTCCAGGACTTTCAAGAATTAAAAAATGCTTTCCAGGATATGCCAGGACTCCATTTTTTCCAAGACTTTCAAGGATTTTTATTCAGGTATTCCCAGGACTTTTCAAACAAAGATTACCTACCCAAGTTAACATTTTTGTAATAATTCTTGTTTCTCGTCCACAAGCTTTTTGGCTCAAAAACACTAAAAAAAATGGGTTAAAATTTGCCAAAAAATACTTATTTTTTCATTAAAAATTTGTTCAAAAATTGGGCTACAAGCAAAACTTTAAATGAGTTGTACATATTTACAAAAAAATTGACAGCAAATGGCGCCGCAGGCAATTTTTTTAGCTCAAAAACGGTCTAAAATCACCAAAAGTGCCTAAATTCCAGGACTTTCAAGGATTAAAAAATGTTTTCCAGAACTTTCAAGGATTTCCAGGACTCGTGGGAACCCTGTAAAAGTGACGTTATTTTCAACCACATTCAACAGTCAGGATGTCACTAGTGGCCATAGGTGGCGCTGCTGATTATCCCTCCGCAGGGGGACTCCGCCAAAGACGACACGAGGGGTGGGATAGTCCCTCTTAACAGGAAACATCAAACAGCCAAACCAAATGGAATATTCAGCTGTTGTATACTAAATTCCCTAAAAACGTGCTTTGAACTTGGATCTTAGAAACAGTACAGAAACCGTTGTTCCCACCGCCATCCATCACTTGCGTCATGAGGCAAAGTTTATCGTTTTTGCACGTGTTCCTAGGACATTGGTGACAGATGGGGTCAAATGCCATATTTAGCCAATAATACAAATGTCGTTAATTACACGCAGGATAGGTACACAGTCCCACACATTTAAAAAAAAATACTTTCAGGACTTTCAAGGATTTTTATTTAGGCATTTCCAGAACTTTTTAACAAAGATTACCTACCCAAGTTGACAATTAAAAATAAATAAAATTCCAGGACTTTCAAGGGCTTTTTGAGCAAAAATTACCTACCCAAGTTAACATTTAAAAAAATAAAATTCCAGGACTTTCAAGGACTTTTTAAACAAAGATTACCTACCCAAGTTAACATTTTTTTAATTAAAATTCCAGGACTTTCAAGGATTTTTATTCAGGCATTTCCAGGACTTTTTAAGCAAAGACTACCTACCCAAGTTAACATTTAAAAAAATAAAATTCCACTTTCAAGGATTTATATTCAGGCACTTCCAGGACTTTTTAAACAAAGATTACCTACCCAAATTAACATTAGAAAAAAAAATAAAATTCCAGGATTTTCAAGGACTTTTTAAACAAAGATTACCTACCCAAGTTAACATTTTTTAAATTAAAATTCCAGGATTTTCAAGGATTTTTATTCAGGCATTTCCAGGACTTTTTAAACAAAGACTACCTACCCAAGTTACAATTTAAAAAAATAAAATTCCAGGACTTTAAAGGATTTTTATTTAGGCATTTCCAGGACTTTTTAAACAACGATTACCTACCCAAGTTAACATATTTTTAATTAATTTTTGTTGCTCAAAATTTAAATTGCATGCAAAAATTTAAATGAGGTGTGGATATTTACAAAAATTGACATGAAATGGCGCACCAGCCAACTTTTTTGCTCAGAAACATTCAAAAATGGTCTAAATCACCAAAAGTGCATCAATTCCAGGACTTTGAAGGATTGAAAAATGTTTTCCAGGACTTTTAAGGATTTCCAAGACTCGTGGGAATCCTGGGCACAGGGCCTTTTACAGCTAATTATACTTACTACATATTTGTCATTTCATATAAAAATCCATCAATGCGGAATAAGTTACAACTATCTTTTGACCCATACTAAAATGGCGGTCAAAGCTATTTGCCATAAACTGCTGGCTCCATCTATGATGCATAATGTTCAACTACCCCATACCCCTTTCTTAAATGGCCGAAAATTATGCCTCGTTTGTCTATTGGTGCATCATGTGGGTACTTCACCTTAAAATTATGCCTACGACGTACAGCGCCCTCTACGCACATAAATCTCCATCTCCATATTTGCCATGACATTTCGCTCAAATGGCGCCATCTATTATGAATAACCTTCAACTACCATTTAAATACAATTCTTAATTTTTGGTCAATTCTTTTATCAAGTTGTGATTTTTTGTCAAGTGATGCATTATGGGAGTATTTGGTTTTCAAACAGGCATAGCTACAGCGACCCCTATAGGCATTTGCAGTTACTAAATAGAAAGTCTGGAAGTATGACAATTTATCAACAAAATAAGTATTACTGAAAATATTGATATATAGCGTTATTTGGTCACACTGCCTGCATTCCCAATTCTTGCCGAAATAAAGTCAACATACTGCCTGTACTGTCTAATTCACTGGTAATTACTAACATACCAATATCAAACATAACCAGTACTAACAGCCTACTAGACTTATATTTGACCATACTGGTAGACACTGTAAGCATTATTCCCAATATTTGAACCAAAAGATAACAACATTGACAATATTTGTTACTGCCAGCATAAAACAACCCCAAAAAACAGCATTACTGCAGTTGTTGGTACCTTCGGATAATAGGCCTACCAAAGGTTTATTTTACTGAAGCACCATCTATTGGGAACTGCAATGAAGTTGACTATCGTAACTAACAGATATCCCAGCAATTACAGCAAATTCAAACAATTATAATTACTTATTGGTAAGTCTGATTAAAATTTCATCTTCAGTCATCCCATTAACTAGTTTTTGTCTTTATTTTAAAACTAACTTTTCGCAAAGTGAGACTTTCTTTTGAACCCAGTGTTCAAAAACATGTTTAAGAAAATTCTGATCGAGCGAGATCTAATAAGAGGATTACTCTGATATAGAAATTGAATGAAACAGATCAGATCTGATTTCACATAATCTAAAATTATATAAAACTGCCTGATGAGAAATTGTCACCATTTGTGATCTCACGATCACATGGATCCACCAATGAATTTTTTCATTAAAAAACCCACAAATCATGCATTTTTAATAAGGATAGGCCTACACACACTCCACTCATGCATTAATTAATTCAAATTTAATAATAAATAAGCATATATTATTTGCTTTGAAGCTGTAATAATGGCAAACAATTAATCTTAGTGATAAATGATCCTCTAGGCCTATACCAATGATGATGTCCATGCATACATGAACAAGAGATCCCCATTTAGCCTGCCTTGCTTTCCACATTGCCTTTATATATATTTACACTTTCAAATACATTAATCACAACGAGAAATTGTTCAAGGCTTTTCCATGCGTGTGACCCAGTGTAAAATGGTAAACACTGGAAAAGACAGGACCAGTACGAAATTAATCTGTTGGAAATTTTCATAAAACCTTCAAGAACAGAAGTGCATTGTCAAAAGCCCAGAAAGCAAAAACGGCAATGCCCCACCTCAATGTAGCAATGGTAATATTTAAATTGTACACACTGGCGCCCTCTAGGATATCGTGTTCTATGAGAGCGGACGCCTTTTATCCAGTAGAGGGTGCTACATACTGTCAGTAAAATGGCTCCTATTTGGGCTTTCCATTTTCAAACAAATCCATCTATCTACATTTGGCATTTTATATGATGATTGGTAGGCTTAAATCAAATTGCAATTTCGATACATTTTGTAATTTTTCATGCTCTTCTTCTAACAACCCACTTATTTCAAAGAGGGACTTTCCCATTAGCATTAAGTAGTATGTTGTGCAATAATGGCTTATGGCCAACTTCCTGTGACGTCACTCCCTGTTTGATTGAGCAGATGCTCACATCTAAGGCCCCACCTCCATACCTAAAACGGAAGTCGGACATCTTGGAATTGTTTTTGCACCTGGAATGGAATTCGGTCATTTTTTTAATTTCAATTTGTACCTGTTTGTAATCATAATTCATGTTTTTTTCCTAATTTGAAACAAAATACTTAAGCTTTTCATTTTTTGAACTGGAATTAATTATCGCTTTCAGTAAAAGATAGTTTGATTGTAATCAGATTTAAATCCGGTGATTTTATTAAAATTGCTGCGTTAAATCAAAGAATGAAAAATCAGCAGATTTTTAGACAAATTAATTGCCACTTGATTTACACTGGGAAACTACATGCACTGGCGCCATCTAGTGGTTAAGTCTGCTAAATTTAAACCGTTGAAAGTATTAATTTGTTTTGGCTTCACTTCCCTGCTGAAAGTTCTGATAGACTTATAGACTAATAAAACTAATACAATTCTATAAGTGTATCAGGTTTTTATTAT
>JAQIXP010005487.1:0-10398 GCA_034700285.1 Proteroiulus fuscus
GCATATACACATCCGACTTCAAAAATATGTTTTCCCCAAATTTCATGCGGACGAAGTCGCTGGTCGACCAGCTAGTACTGTTATATAGCTGTACAATTTTCAAACTGATAGTGGGCCTATGTGGGATTATAAGATATATTCCAGTTGGACAAGTGAAAAATAATATGACCGCAAAATTTATATGCACGCATCAAGGGTGGTTCATGCATATAACAAGGTCAGCGTGGGTTAACCTTGTTTTAATGAGATAACTAAAGTTCACGTGGCAAATAGGCCTATGTGTCATAAATATTTAAGTAGGAAACTAAAATACATTTATTTCAAATAGAAAATAATTAAAGGATACATTGATAGATTCTAGTGCATTAATTAAATGCCGGAACTTATAAGCTCATCAATATTATTTGCTTATAACGTTAAACATGCAGTGGCACATTGTATCCTTACATACACGTGCATCCCTTAATTTAAGACTACGGGTTATACATAATTGCCTATTACCTTAATTTCAGTTGAATGACCATAGACATGTAGCAATTTGCTATATAAAATTTGCCTATAGGCTCCAATATGATTAATGACTTCGTTTGGCAAAGAGGATGTTATGACGGCAATTATTCACTGTGATACGACAAAATGCAACGGGTAAAGACATTGGCCTTCAATGAGTCACTCGTTTTTAAATTTTTAGCTGACATCACCCCCTCAATCAGAATACATACTCATTAATTTCAGCACTTAAAAAATATAGTCGCTATACTAACTATTTACTGTCCAATACGAAATACATAACCTACGTGAGCCTCATGCACTCACTTGTTTTTATTTATTTTTATTTCACTATATAAAATACAATTTTATAAGCACAGCAACAAATGCCAGAGCTTGAGGTAATTAGGCCATAGATGTTCATTCTTAGATAATGAACATTGTCTCAGTGTGTAAACCAGGAGATGGAGTTAAAGTGGAATTGAGATGAGTTTAATATAGTGTTTAGTAAATGAAATTTCTTGTTTAATTTGTTGTTCTTTTAACTTTGTTTGTTCTTTTAACATCAATCTGTACCAGTATAGGTTAATCTCAACCCAAACTATTTTGCAATTATACGATGACTAATGTTTAGACTGAAAAACATGTTTACAAACATTGATGAAAGCATACATATATATGTACAGTTACACTCAAGTATTAGGTTAACAATAAACCATTACAATTTTTCTGCAAATTCTTGAGATTCTATTTGTACCACTGGATGCCGCCACTGCAGACTACAGCAGATTCAATGGACGACCGCCATTGCAACAATGACAAAAATTGGTCACTATTGCAATAGCGGACCTTCCTAAACAATTGGTAAATGACCTTGCCACATGCGAATAAATGGTGTAGGCCTATACCATGCACATATACATAATATAAAATTCATGAAAAATTGTCAACGATAAGATTTCTTGTATTATTTTAAATTAAATCAAAGAAATTGGGTAACAGTATTTGATTTTTCTTAGTAACTGCTATAATGTTCGGTCAGTGATTACTTTTAACTCACGGTGAGTCAATTTTATGGACAAACCGGATGCTCCATGCAGGGGTCATGTTTAGGCATAAGTTAACTTATATATATGGGCCAAGGATTATGATTGATCAAGCATTATAAATGTATACTAATATTTTTTATTATTATTATTTACCATTCAATGACTAGTTTAACAACAAATAAGATGTACAAAATTGATTATATAATATCATCTATTTAAAAAAAAGTTACAAATACGTAGGTCTATTATCACTTGATAAAGTGGTTATAAGTTTCATATAGGTTACTATAGGCCTACTCTCATTTACAATTAACGGTTCATTGACCTTTGCAATATAATTTATTAATAGGTTCCTGGTTAACATAGACAGCAGAATTTTATATATTTAATAGAATTTCAATAGTTTTTAAAAATAACTTGTAATGAACTGACTTTCCCTTTATTAAACTAATTAAGTGTTCTTATTAAGTATTCTTCTTGCAATAAAATAATTAATTTTTCTTTCATCGATATCTAGTATAAATCATGTCTCAGAATTCTTCCACCAAGTATGGATATATTGAATTTTAAAATTAGAATAGACATTATAGTGATAAATTATGCATGCAAAAGTGTATACCTAATAAGTTATGCATACATCGACCTTCTTTGTATTTGTCCAGAATATGTGCATTAGACCGGCGATTTAGCATTTCCAGAGATGCTGAAGCTATATGCCCTCAAATGATCCAAAACACAACTCGCAAATCGTTTAGTGCACAAGTATTGTTCCCACATGATCGCCTTGAGCTTTGCCATTTTGCAATTTATTGGCGCTTAAGATTGACAATGGAGGTTATTAATTAATATGTTGGCGGATAATTTACCAACAATATTTTAGGTTTTTGCCTTTTACAGAATGACGAGCTAATTGCGAGATCAAAAGCAGCTGTCACCAAACCATTCATTTACTATTGTCAGCTTCATATTTCGTATTATATTGCGATGTTCCTTTCCTTGATCTGACAACAATGCCACATAATTCAGAAAGTCAGAATATTTCATTAAATGTCAATTAGACCTTTATTTGTTCCAATGTAACGAGGATATTTGATAACTACAGAAAATCTGACATAAGCCTACATCGTTCCATCATTAGGCCTAGTGCTAAATAAAATGAATAGTTTAAAAAAGTCTATTTCATTGTTTTTAGGAGAGATCAAAGGCGACTCATGATTACTGCAAATATCAGCCCACGAGCAAGGGAGTATTAATTTTAAAATCCAAATATTAAACAATAAAGTCCATCCAGGAAATAAAAAATCAAGCTCCAAAAATCTACGTAGGCATTTATTGTTTATGGGTCATACACGTCTTAAAAAACCCTAAATGCAATGGCGCCTTATGTATTCATTAAAATGTCTACACTTGTCATGACCTAAAATCTAATAACTAATATAGACAATTAATAATAGAAGTATCAAGTCCAAAATAGGTATGCCCTCAAAATCATTGCTCTGCTGCCTCAATCCATGCAGGCTCATAAAATTAGCTAAAAAAAATCATTGTCCCAAAAGCAAGAAGATACGTGCCATCAGTTAACAATTCTTGGACTTGAGCCCGCCACCAAGTGCCAGTTTTATCTTGATCGTTTACAGTTGCGTTTCATGGGGGCTTCCATTGGCTTTTTTGGCATAGCAAACTGTAGGATAGAATTTGTCTGCTCCTGACTGACTATCCTAACTTAGTTTGTGTTATGGTTATGATAGCAGACGAATCCTAACCTACAGTTTTCCATGCCACAGAAAACCCATGAAAGGCAAATGCAAACAATCAAAATATAACTAGCACTAGGTGGCGGCCCGAATCAAAAAATTGTTGGAACCTATACTTATATGTTCCAAAATATTATCTAATATTATGCCACCCTTTATTTTAACTTTTTGAACCTCTCACCCCAACCCCACCTCTACATTCAGTATCCAAGTAATACATTTGTAATTTGTAATAGGCTATATTAAAAAGTTACATATATATTGTTTGCAATTTGCCACCGGATCAAAAAAAGTTGCAATTCCCTTACAAAATAATTTCTTTTCCCAAATCCCGAATCCCGAACATAAGTTTTATCTGAGCAGTGTCAGGAAGAAAAAAGTGGTTTAAAATGTAAACATTTTGAGCATCATGTAATTCTGCATAAATAACTGTTCATGTAATTCTGCATAAATAATTGCTCATGAATATGATACATAATAATTTGTTTATAATAATATGACAGCTTTTAAGCAGAATTCAGCATAGAATTTTTTCGAATTCTGCCCAAAGCTTTGCCTTTGCAGAATTTTTGCAGAAACCTTGTAAGAGGGGTTGTTGCAAATCTGCAGATTTTTTTTGGAAAACACTAATTATTTAAATAAAATGAAAATCTATCACTTTATTCATAAACCCTTCCCTCCGTTTTGAATAATGCATAGTATATACCGGTACGTGAACGACTCCTAATACTACTATTCTTACACAAATGTGGGCATGAGTGATACACTGAGGGGGGTAAAAATAGTATGAGCCAGTAAGGAGTTACAGGAGTATGTCCATCACAAAGCTAGCTGGACATTGCAATCTTGACCACCTCCCAGAAGTCATATTGAGAAGAGTGTTTCTGTCAGATTAATATCAGAGGCAACTTTCTCTATGAAAAGCCGCAGGTATACACGAGGACAACATGGATCAATGACATGGCCAACTAGCCTCTGCTCATTTACATCAAGAGCAGAAATGAAGAAAAAAACACATTAGCAATATGACTTGCAGGGTTAGGTCAAATTGTGAAATACACACTGACAACAATTTTTTTCCTGATATTAAATGCCATAAATAACACACAACCCAGAGTAAAAGGATTTTTTTCCAAATGTACCCCACGACCCAGAAGTCAGCAACTTCATTAAACTTCAGTCGTAAATCAGGATTTCTTCACGCCCAAGCTGTTTTATGGGTTGAAAACAAATTTTCACTTGTACAAAAATTACACAAGACAGGCGCTCGAGTTTGATGACACGAATGCATAATATATTTTCCTGATCATATATCGAGGTACAGATTCTATTACAAATAGGTAAGAATAAACTCTTTTGGCATATTTTGGAAAAACTGGTGGATGCATGCATGACCTATGATTTTAAATAAATCATATTATATTATAGTGTAATAATAAATTATATTATAGAAAATAATTTCTAATGAATCCAAGACAGAATAAGTTTCATAGGGATAGTTCATCAATTACTTTTGCATTTTTGACAAAAATTACTTCCAATACTAACGAGTAAGTGATAACCCAGGTCAAAAAAACATTTGACAACATTTGCTAACAATTGAAAAAATGAATTGTTTGAATTGTTTTTAAATGTTATTAAATGTTGTAGGTTTTGAAGCTATTGTTAGCAATTGTTACCATTTACAAGTATACATAAATTGCTGACATTAGTCCCAATTATCATTTGAAAACATTTGATAATTCCAATTGTCAACAATTCAAATGTCCAAATGTTTTTTAGACCTGGGAAGACAACGTCAGTAGAAACTGACATTAGCTGCCGTCCAATCATATTTGTTAAAAATAATTGCAATGGAACTATTTTAACCATGCCAAAACGAGTACCAACTACTAAACCTCATTTCTTTTACAAGCACAGCTTGTGATTATATAAGATTGACAGTTTCAATTCAGGTATTTGCTCATATCAGATGATGGTGACATCCAATTTCGTTCGGCGCCACAGGGTCCATCAGCCTAGCACAGCTGGATCCAGCATTCTACTGCCATACCATGCATGGGATACATGCATTTGTAATTTTGGCACAAAGACCTCGACAAAAAAAAAACTATAAAAAAGTCATACTGCCACGAGGAATGATATGGGTCAAGGCATAACCAAGATCATGGTTATAGCAATTGGGAAAAGAATACGTAACATTTTTGGTAGCATTTGGGAACGTATCCAAGGAGGGCAAAGAAAATATTTTGGTTAAAAGCCTTTATGGGCTGAAGTTTTATAAATACATGTTGAAAGACAATCTCCGCATTGCTTGTGTACAGTTTTTGGACGAGAAAATATAAACAATGTGTATTCAATGTTGTGATGATGGGACATAAAATAAAAAAACATTTTAAATTCACTGATGCATTTAACTACAGTTCAAAAATTTTAAAGTTAAAAAAGATATATATAATATTTATATATTTTTGAAGAATAAAAATGCTATTTGAAACAAAGTCGATCTGTCCATATCAATACAATGTGAAATAGGCCTACATGCGTGCCAAAATTTTTTTTTCTAAATATTTACAAACCCATCGTCAAATGTACCAAAATTTTCATGATAAACATTTACATAAGATCATATAAACAAGCCAAAGTGAATGAAAACACTGAAATTTGATATTTACCCTGGAATTGTATACAGGAAAGAAAAAAGGCGATTCTGGCTCGATTTCAAAGGAAAAGAAAACATTCCTTCTGCGTTGGGCATAAATAAATAAAAGTATTTAATAAATAAAACATTATAAATAACTGGTAGCTAGAAATGGTGGTGCATGCCAACGTCAATACCAACCACACCTAAAATTGCACCCTATACTAACTGTACCTTTAATTTAAGAGGGTGAATGTGGTCAAGAATGACAGTAACATTATAATCAATACTCTATTTTGTAAACTGTTCACTATACAGAAACTCAATGCCACAATCATTATAATAATTCCAAGTAACATAAATTACTCCCTAAAGGAATTTATGTCATGCAGATTTGGCAAATGCAATTTAAGCCCATACACAATTATGAAAAATAATATTTATATTTTACAGAACATTTTTCATTTAACAATTAATTACGATTCGCTAACAGTTTTGCAGTAATTAACCTATCAAAAATGACTAAAGAAGCTGTTGAGTTGTTCTAATTAAAAGGCGCAACTTAACAATAAGACTCTTTAACACTGGTATATGCCTAGGCTAACCCACATAAAACTGACCAGCAGAAATAACCAGATAAAAATTTTCGTTGGGTTTTTGCAGAAAGACTTTGTCAGGAATAATCTTGTCAAGTCTTGTATTTTTCTACAGTTTTTCTGCAATTTTTAATAGTTTTGTAATTTTTACATTAATTTAACATACTGTAATGAAATAAACTTATAAATAGTCACACCAGCTGTTTGTCTTTGTTTTTATAATTGTAAAATAAATGGCTTAAATTTAATTGTAAAAAGCAGCTGAAGTAACTAAAAATGTTGAGCATTTCCATTTACCAAAAAAAAAAAATGCCAGAAGTTGAAACTTAAAAATGTTACTCTAGTTATAGGCCTAATCAAAACAAATTAGACAAGACATATTTTGTGTTTCACCCATCTATCTACAGCTGATAACATTAGCACAATTAAGTTGGCTGGCAAACCCTCAACACAAGAATAATGTTTGTCCAACCTGATTTTCTAAAATAATCCACAAAAATGGCATCCATCAAATAATTTTCACAATCTCCAGAATTGTATGTAGGTATGTATTTTTAAAAAGTGTTTCTGTGTATTTTATGAAAGGAATTCGTGTATGTCTATATTTGGTAGAACTCCATAATTAGAAAATTGTGCCTTTGAAACCTCTTTAATGTGAGCTATTTATATAGTATATATCACGGTGTAAGAATATACTTATTGCTACACGCAATAAGCGAACTAGCCATTCTTACACCGTGGTATATATTCTGATAAGTAATACTCAATCAATGACAAAAATTCAATGGCTAGCTCCCAATTTTAACCTGCATTTTTTTTTTTAAAAAATGCAGGTCAACACCTACGCATGACATTTTTCCTCTGCATATACGAAATGTGGCAGTGCATGCACATGCACCCTATGGAACATTCGTGCATGGTTTCACCTTTTCGTGCAGATGATAACAGGTGGTCCACGCAACCAAGTTGACATTTCCAAGCAACGTTTACAACGAAAACGGAGAAATGTGCATGACCGAGCAATATCAACAAGACGGGAATTCTCACGATTTTATCTGTTTACTTCTGGCATGAATTAATCGAAGGCGACGTAGATGATAGATAGATATTTCAAAAATATATCCTTACACGTCAAAACTAATACCTCTTAAAGTATTTAATGACTACAGACAAGATGAAACCATATAGTCACTGAACTGTTTTTCAAAATAGGCTTAACAGTTCCTAATTACAATAATATTTTAATAGTATCAAATGTTAGTACCAATAACTTTAATGAGACAATATTCCAATAATAACCATCAATCATGATCCAATACAAAAATTGTATTGATTTTTATTGCTTTCTTTGATTGAACCCTCTCAGAAATGTCACATTTTCCTTAAAATTTGGCAGCACAAGCTTAAGAAGTCGTAATATCGAGTTATTCTATAGGATTTGGTATCATATTTAAAATGAAGTAAACAGATTTAAAAAATAGGAGGAATTAATGTTTTACACTCACCAAACCACTGCATGCTGACAGCGTCACTTGTGACGTCCGGTTCATAACAAATCCTCGATAATGGCAGTGCTCATCTGACAGCCGTCTGATTGTCCGTGGAATATCTTTATTATAGCTTGAATTCCGAGTTTTCGAGTGCCACCTTTCCACCACCATACCTGGCGTAAGTAGTTTATGATTGGGAAGCAGTTCCACAAACACTTCTTCATTGTTTAAATTGAATTTGTAATGCACTTTTTGGTTTTCACTCGGAACAGATCGGCGGCTACGTTGGCTCAGTGTGTTGGACGCGAAATTTCCAGTTTCCGTCACTCTTTCTGGCACAACAATCTCATATTCATGTAACTGTTTAGAAAACTCATCTAAAATATAAAAAATACACCAAAATTAGTAAAGCATTAATAGATCACTCCAACAGGCTCACTTAGGCTATATCTACATAATTCTAAAAATTTTAATCCAAAAGTAATTATACAAAAGGAATATTTGCAAAAATAGAAATTGGTTTAATAAGAATATGCTTGATCAAAGAAGCATTGATACAAATGTTTTGATATGGTTATATTATTAATTCGCAACATCTTTAATGTATGCAAGTGGGAGAATTCTCCTGATAGTGGGATCACCCCCCTACCATATGACATTCATTTGCTGCCTGTAGGGTACTGAGTTGAATTGAATTGAAGTATATAGGTCTACACTATAACCATTGTGATATTCCTGCATGTTAAGTGTAAAAATTATTTAATTCGATTTTCATAATTCAAATTTAAAAAAATTAAATTTGCTTAGAGCACAAGTAGCGAATGAGCCATTGTGATAACATGGCTCGTTCGCTACTTGTGCTCTAAGCCATCGAATTGCCTTTGAGTCTGGTTCCTTGCATGATTTGAAGTCAGTATACTGCATGGTATACAGTGCCACAAAGATAGCTCCCTATATTTGTGCCACATTAAATTCAAAAAATAATTACATAAACCAGTGCAGTGGCATAATTATGAGGGGCAGGCAGCTAAAGTTGCCCCCCACTCAAAAAAACTTCTACTTTTACAGTAAAATGCAGAAAAATGGCTGCCAAGGTGAGCAATTTATGTAAGTCAAGCCCCACTCCCCCTCTTCTTTCAGCAACCTTTTGAAATTATCGCACCCAATGTAATACACCAAAACAAAATGTGAACACCCCTCCCCCTTACACTACGTTATGGAGTACCGGTAGTTGGGGAACACATTCTTTCCTTGTCCTTTCTTACGGATATATATGTTTAAATTACTATCAGCATTAAGTTACACAAAATGCAAAATGCACCTAAAATCTACAAACAATTTTTCAAAATCCTCACAGATATTATCAAACAAGAACATTATAGTTCGACAGGACTATATAATTATTTGTCATCATATAAAACTCAGTAAAAAACTGTATAACAACAAAGAAGTTTTAAAATAAATTACAGGCAATTCCATGCTTCCAGTCCATACTTTTCCTCACCTTGAGTTGATTTTTATATTTTGATCACAATCATATAATTAAAATTTAGTGAAAGATCTAGGCCTATAGCAAACTAGAAAATCTTTTCTATGGCACTAACCAAACTAGAGCATTGTAAGGCGCCGCCATGACAATTTGATTGCTACTAATCATCCAAATAATTAACCTGACAACATATAGATAAAATTAAGAGACAAGCGTGCAATGCATGCATATGTCATGCTATGAAATTGGTGTCATGAAACTTATCAAATACAAAATTAACATACTACATGTAACAATCTTGCCAGGCAAATATACTTGCAACTGTATAGTGCAAGGATTTCTGAATCATAAACTGAATTAGTTCAGAATACACATTGGACAATGGCAAATCGTGAAATTCCTTTTAGGCCTATAACACCAAATATGGACGACTATAGGCACAATTGCAAAAAAAACAGGCCACAGTGCACACCAAATTGTGATAAATATCTGATATTATTGACAACTGCATTTAGAAAATAGAACATTATAATGAGGTTGAAATCTGACATCTCATTTTTAGAGCTTATGATTCTTGACATTTCTGTTTTCAAGGCCTTGGCAAGCGATGCACGAACAGCCACAACACTTATTAAGTAATTAATTAGTAGAGCAGTTTTAATTCAGATAATTTTTATCCATGCACTTAGCTAAATCTCGACATTTCATGACCCTGCTAGTAATTAGGCTAATAAGTGAATTATGATCTGTTGGTGTGAACAAATTAGGCTCATCTGACTGTTATAATGAAAGAATAACTGTTCATCATTTGATATATACCCATATGGAAAAGATATGCATTTTAAAATGCATTTCAAAATTTAAAATGCATTTCAAAATGCATTTTCAAA
>JAQIXP010005488.1:0-10397 GCA_034700285.1 Proteroiulus fuscus
TCATGTACACTAATTCGAGCATGCTGAATCCGAATCTGAAATCCGTTTTTCAAAATTCCATCAGGATCAACAGTTATTATTGTTCAAAAATGGCGTTTTTTGGCATTTTTTCAATAAAATGCACTAAAAACATGACTTTTGGGTCATTCCACAATTTGAAAAAACTCATGTACACTAATTCGAGCATGCTGATTCTGAATCTGAACTCCTTTTTTCAAAATTCCATAGGGATCGAGAGTTCCCTGCTGAAAGTTCTTATAGAAACCAATAGACTTATACGTATAAGTTTGTATAAGAATGTATTGGTTTCTATTAGAATATATGAGTTTCAATTGGTCTTGTATAAGCTTGCAATGTAGTACTTATAAGTTTATATCAGAACTCATAAACGTCAATGGCAGACTTATACAGACCAATATGCTTATTCAATTGGTCAATGAGGGACTTAAACAGACCAATAGGCCAATTCATTCAGTCAATGAGTGACTAATATAGACCAATACGCCAATGAAATCAATGGGAATTATTCAGGCCAAAATGCTGATTTAATTAGTCGATGCATGCAATGACTTATATAATGATTAATAGACTATATGAATTCTTGAATTAGGCAGTTACTTCATTACTACTATTTTATTTAAAACATTCAATTTCTTACATTATTATATGCCTATCAATTGTTTAATTAAATATAAAAATATACCCTTGTAAAGGTGCATTCACACTATATTGTACGTAACGTGTTATATAACATAGCTATATTATATACAACTTAATTGTTCCAAAAAGAGAAGAAATATATAATATAATATGTCAGTTAACTATTTTTGTGGTAGGCCTATCATCCATATTATATTATATCATGCAGTAAGAGCTATAGTGTATTATAACGATGTATTAAATAAACTTATAGCCAATTTCATTATATAACAACATTATGTAATATAGTGTAAGAAACACTTTTAAAGAAATGTGCTTCACTATTTAAGTATAAGAATGCAATTATTTTATTCTGTTTCATATTTGCTCGCCAACTTACAAACAAATTTATCTTTTGAAATTTTTGCATACAATGCAACACCTTTTATCAGTTCAGCAGGGTACACAATGAGGTTTTTGTTTGGGTCCTCAGAAACTTGCACAATATGGGATACATAAACACCTGTATGCATGTTATTAGCATTTCTAAAGGGTTCAATGATTAATTCAGTGCCTATTATGTAGCAGCATTCAATAAGATTTTTGTCATCAATGCAAAATATCTTGATTTCCAGAATGATATCAGACACAATAACAACGTTGCTTAAAGTTTTTTTACATTTATATTCTTCACTGTGATATGTATTGTGTGAAATACACATCCGATTAAACAAAAAGCCCATCTGTGGAATAAAGTTGCAATACTTCAAAAATGCATTTTTCTCATCATTTGACAATTCATAATGAACACCATTACCCAACAAGTGAACATTTCCAACCACATTAGCCGAGTTTAATACAAGATTTGTAGAAAGCATTTTTTCACATTTTTGTTTAACTGCATTGCCAATGGAGTTACTGGATAACAACTGATGAGTTGCTTGTTTCATTTGAAACCTTTCAGCAATTTGTAGAGGGAATCCTTTGGCTGCTGTGACATAATTTAAAAGTTGGCCATTTCCACTTTCAAATTGAAAAGCTGAATGTGCCCAGAGGGGTCCCCATTGCAATACACTCTTTGCTATATGCACTAACTGGTGTACATTAAATGTCATAGCTATTTTGCCATACAATAGTTCCATCTTACAAACAAATTCAAACAGCATAGCATTTGCATTATTAAGCATTTCTTCACAAATCTGTTCTCTTAAAAGCAAATGAATACTTTCAACTAGAAGTGAGTAGTGTTCAATATAATCATTAGGAAGAACATTAAGCAAACATGGAATGCTGTAATAAAGAAGCCATGTCTTCCATTCAGATGCTTTCCAATAATGCACATTATTTAGAGAACGTGGAAGTCTGGGAAATACATTGATAGGTGGTCTGATTTCCAACAATCGTTTGTCAATTGCCAATAAAGTTGAAGGTTTTCCAATATGGAACTCAGAGCCAACTAATGTAAGCCATAGCTTAGTTAACTGCTTACATACTCCAAGAAGCACACAGTGCATGTAATCAGGAGTAAAACCCCATACAATGTCAAATCCAGGCAAATTAATAAGAGGGGAAGGACCTTTTAAGCCTTGCACATTATTGCCAATCATGATGGCTTCTTCCATGTTTTCAAGCATTTCATTTGCATTCCGGTCCTTTGGGTCACTAAACAAATATTCAGCTGTGTATCGAACTTGCCCTTTTAAAGCAAAATTAAAAAAATATTAATATTACCATTCACAGAAATAATCATGGATTTTATTTGAAAATTCAACTGGATAGTTACAAATTTACATTCCCAATGATGACTTTTTAATGAATTAATAAACCATAAGTGGTTGCATTTGCTATAGATTTGGGAGACTAACACACTCCAAATTATATATTAAGATTTAATTTTAATATATTTATGCAACAAATTCTCATAAAAATGCCAAACAACTCCCAAATTAAAATTTGCACTGACCATTTATGGATTGAACAAATTCTGGGCATGCAAACAAATGACATATTGCACTTAATTACCTTCGAAAAATTCACCAGGGTGAAGGCACCAAGGACAGCCATTGTAGCCATTGAATTGAGTGATGTTCTGCATTGAAGCATGGGCCGGAGCATCAACACAACAGCAAACACACAAAATTCTTGAATGAATAACTAGATTTTCACACGTCCATGTTATTCCACTGTCATTTAGATCCTGCATTTCTTCCACGTAGATTTTAAGAAACATTCCCATATTTGGATGACTTTTTCCAAAGTACAATGCTGATAGTAGTAAATTATTCCATCTCAGTTTTGGTGGTAATTCGTTTATGAGCATTTGAATTGGCCAAATAGAATGTTTCGCAGAAGTAAACACTGGGCTGCCATCAGAATTAAAAGTGGTTGTGATGTCGTATTTTCTGCATTTCATTTCCTTCCTTATTTTGGTGTACAACTTCCCATCAACTAGATCGGATAAATACTTTTTTCTTGGCTGCTGTCTTCATGAATTAAATGCTGATGATTAGCTTCCAGTAGACATTTTATCTGGTTTTTCACAGGAAAAGTCATGAAAAAGCATCCATCTGCTATGCTGTTAGGATGTGAACATTCTTGACATATTTCAGTGGTTGTTTTGTCCATTGAGAGCTTTCCTTTTTTAGTTGTTATAAATGAATCACAGTTTGAGCAGAACAAGTGAAAAGAAATAGATCCAACCAGCTTACATATGCTATTGCGAAACACAAATTTAGAGCTCACAATTTTGTATCCAAATATTGTTTCCATCATGGCAATTAAGTCATCAATTGCTACCCAGGTAAGGCAGTGTTTGCTGGCAAAAGTCATCATGCACAAAAGGCCTTCAAGTTTTGTCATTTTCTCATTCAATAAATTATTGAATGTTGATGACTGAAGTTTTGCTATGGCTTGTGGAAAACTATTTTCGGTGTCCGTATTATTTTCCATATTAATTGACTCACAATCACTACAGTCACTTGAATTTTCATTATCTGAAAACACATTAAAACATGCCATTATTAATGCATTGATTACAATAAACAAGCAATGAACTAATATAGAACTAGTTGGTATATGTTGCATTTTACTTGCTCAGTAAATAATATGAGATTATTATACACTCATAGATAGCTAATAATAGGTGTATTTAACTTTAAATTGTTACCTAGTCATATGCTATATAATAATCCAGTTTACAACTAGTTCTTAACCTTATCATAGGATATAAACAATATGCTAAAATACAAACGTTCTTTATTCTATGATTTTCCTGCATGAAGCTATGTTGGGGTCACTTTTTCCTCTTCACTTATCACAAACTGATAATTGGAGATAAAACAGAGGCCTCAGAAAAGCTTCGTAATTTCTGTTACCATATTTGGTACTCCAAGTATTCAGGTAGAGCACCGGTTGGTATTTTTTTTATTACCTAGCTATCATCATTATCCAAAATAATAAAACAGCAGATACGCCACAAAAAATGTTCAAGGTTCGAACTAACTATGTTACCAAATAGTAACAGGGTCGTATCGCTAAAATACATTTATTGTTGAATTGATTTTTCAAATTAATTATTACCTTGCAAATTATCATATGATGAATCTAGATTAAGTTCATCATCAATGTCTGTGATATTGCACAACTGCTCATTTGAATGTAAATTAATTCCACTCTCTGAAACTATTAAAAATTAATGTTTTAGATATACTGGTATATGTATATATTCATGCACCACTACTCAGACTGCCACAATTAACTGCCTGAGAATTAAACTGACCTTCAAAGCTATGTGGTAATGTTTCCATAGATGTCGGCACATCAATTGACAAGTATGCATTACTTCCATCTAAAAAGTAAATTTAAATATTACATATCAAAAATGAAAGGGTGATTAATGCATTCCACAATCCTCAAGGTTTTCTACTACTAGGAATTATGAAAATAATTGTTTGTTTCAGCTCCATTTATATTATAGGGCCTATTGTTGGATTAATTAATTAAAATACTGACCATGCAGGTTATCCAAAAAGAAAGCCCCTTCAGATTGCACAGCAACATATGTGCTAGTAGATGGCTGGCTGGTAATTGATTTATCATTAATTTCAGCTAGAAATTAATGAACATTTTTTTTCAAAATATAAAAATTTGCCTTTAAACATGCATGCAGAAGTATACTAACCACATGGAGTAGCCTGAAATAAACTCAAATCAGAATCTGGATGCATGTACTGTTGTTCATAGTGAGTTTCTTCTTCATTATTATTGCATCTTTCTCGATCAGCCATTTCCAAATTGTTATTGATTGATATAGAAGGATTACATGGTAGTGGAACTGTTTTTGGGTTTTGTTCCTCTAGCCACATTTTATATCCTTTCCTACAATTACGCCCACGGCGTTCCATTATAGCTCTAAATAAAAAGAAATTTGAGCTTAGCTATTAACTACACTTCATTAACTTCAATACAACTTAAAAATTAGAATTAATTAGTGGGATAAATTCATTAAAAATAAATTTAAATGTCTAAATTTACATACATTAAAGATATCTTGCAATCCAGCAAATTAGAAGCAATTACAATTCTCTTGCAGCCATTTATGGAAGCTGCTGTGACAATAAAATGTTTCCTGTATTCTATAAAAATATATGGAAATTATAACACATAGGCATCAATGGAAATTTTCATGTTTCCATTATGCAAAGTTTAATACTATAGAACCTTATTACTTTTACACAGCTTTATAATGCTATGTTTCCCTGGGGCCATGTTGCGTATATATATCCCTATCAATTTAGCTTTTATGAATTTGTTTATATATGTAAATTATTACACATGAAGTAATATAAATGTAAATATAAGTATATAATTTATATGGCAATTTTTAAAGATAATATAGTCAATTGGAATTTAGTTTAGGTTCATGGATTTCATTTTATTGAAAATTTATGTAAAATTGAAAATTTTGTATTTTGAATTTTGACCTATACTGATGCATGTGGTAACATTGCTTCTCTTCAAATACTTTTGACAGTTGGCTTTCATTTGGCAGTTATTTTATTTTGCTGTATTTTGTGAGTATACACACATACTGAATTTAATTGTAGTAATAGTTTAGATCATTATAATGTATGCATATGTACATTATTTGGAAGATGGCATAAGGAAAATTGTTGATGAGAGTGAAATTAAGGGCTTTGAAGCCCCTTATAAATTTGACGTAAACAAGGTTTACTTAGTTTATTGGTCAAAACAGGCTGATGGCACTAGCACTAAGGAGAAAACAGTTGCTCAAGGTGTAGATGGATCATACTATAAAGCCTTTATATTAAAAATTGGAAGTAAGTGAGTTATCAATTTTGTTAATACTTATTATTTTATAATGATTTTCATCTTAAATTTATAATTTATTTCATATATAGAAAATAAGAAGGAATTAGAGGAGGCCATTACAATTAAACGACCTAGAATTCCTAATCAACGCCATATTGTAGAAACTGACAGCAGTGAAATTACTGCCACTTGTCCTAGTGCTGAAACCAAAAAAATCCAGACCGAATCGGTAAGTTCAGGTGATTGAAACAAGCTTATATTTTAATATATTGCATGTTTAGCTTGAAAAAAATATAATTTTAACACAATTACTAGCTATGCCTATATTCTGTGTCATAATTTGACAAAGAATGCTGCATATATTTTAAACCCATGCTTGGTAAAAGAACTTATAAACAAAATTAGCATTTAATCAAGTAAATAGCAATACATGCAATTAATTAATTATTATAGTAACTAATTTTTAGTATTATTATACTGACTGATTTTATTTTATTGCATAAATTGTACACAAACAATAATGATCTAATATTTGATGTATTTTAGAAATCCAGTAAAAAAAGATAGTTGGAAGTTTAAAAAACTGAAATGCTCAAGGTATTAGAAGTCAAAAAGCAGCAGCTAAAGAGGGAAGCTAAACTGAAAATTAAAACTTCATCAGATGAAGCAAGCTCTGGTGATGAACTGATTCCCAAACGTCGTTTGTATGAAGAAATTAATCGGAAAAAACAAATTGCCAAAAAACTAGAATTTTATAAGAGTGAAAATCACAAATTATGCGAAGTGAATTTAAATTACCAAAAGGCTTTCTTTGAAGAATTAAAATGTAAGTGTATATATTGAATTAATACAAATATCCCCTCCCAAGAATTAAGATATGTGGTAAGATTTTCAATATCATTTTATTTTTTTTTTATTTTTACAATATGTGCCATATCATAAATTCTCCAAATTAGGATATGGTACTCACTTTTAATGAAACTAATAAAATGTGTTGACTATTAAGATATTTTAAACTATGCATGATTACAATAAATATTAATTTCTATAACAGCATGCCAACTGCATAAATTAATTCCTTATCTGCCTACTAGTATGTCTTCACTGAAGACAGGTTTATAAACTTGTAAATAATTCCTTTCATTATAGAAAGTTTGAATAATTCACTACAAATTCCATATACCCAGCTGTATACTTACCAGTAAAGATAGTTAAGTTTTGTTTTCATTGATTATTTAATTTGAGGGTGCCCACTTATTGCTGACTGCTCACAAAATTCCCAGAACTAGCCTAGTTACTGCTTTCCTATTAGATATTGCCCATTTTTAGATACTCACCACTTAGGAATTTTATGGTATGCAGGAGGTAATTAAAATTAACAAAACCTATTTAATCCCTAAAATCCATAAAGATTTGTAAGTTGACCATTTTAATGGCTGTGCTAAATTTGAGATTAATTTTGAGAAATATTATACATGAACAAAATGTTTAATGACTACCTATTTTTAGCATTGTTACAGGAATGTCAGAATAGAAGATTGAATATTCGTGGTGAAAGTTCCCCTTCAATCTCTACTATATCTTTCACGAGTGCAAATTCTACAGGATCTTCAGATGCTACCAAAAGTAATTTAGAATTTCAAAGCTCCACTCCAATACCCACTGATCCCACTTTTGATTTGGATAATTGCCACACTGCACCTGAAGACATTTTGCCAATAAAAGAATGTTTGTCAAATCTTTTTAAATATGACCCTGCTAAGGAGAAAGTAAGTTTCAAAATGCAATATCTTATTTATTATAGCAAAAAAAATTATAATTGTTAAAGCCTAACTGCATATATATATAACAGTAAATACATTATAAACTATCAACATTTTTGTAAATAATTGTTGTTAATACAATGCTTTTATTTTATTTGCCTATTTCTATTTTATTTGCAGGTGTTTATTGGAGGTGGCACATGGATAGAAAAAAAGAAATGGGATCGCTTGTTATCTCTGCAGTCTGACTCATTATTTATTCGAGAACTTGCTAAAGTAATCTGGGGTGACGAAGTACTGATGAGCAAAAGTGTGACTGGCACAGCTTCAAACCGTTTTTCAAAAATGGAAAGTGAAGTTAAACCAGCACTGACACCCAAAAAGAAGGATGCATGCAAAAGTATGTAAATATTTTATTATGTTATTTGTATTTAAGCTAATATCAAGGGTTTAAACGTAATTAATATAATATTTCCTTACTTTTTCCAGATGCTCTTGAGTTTTACTTAAACCATAAGAATGCAACTGGTGACAAAATGGAAAGGCTTACTATGATGAATAAACACCTTGCACACAAAATTAGTGATGTCAGAAGGGCAGCCAAAAAGAAGGACACTGAAGTCAAAAAGATTGGTGCTATTTCGTTTTAAATTTGTATCATTTTTTGTAACCATTATGCATATGTTTCGGCAAATGTTAGGTGTATATGCTTTGAACCTTGAGAGTTCTATTTCTGGCATTTGCTATTTTGTGTTTTTAATAATGATGCTGGATAACCAAAAGGGTACCAAGTCATGATCTACCTAAATAGGTAGTTCCAAATTAATTTTTTTTTAAAATCAAAGAAATGATGGAGCTTTTCTGGTGACACTGTGATCTCTCCAATTAAGAAATATTTATAAGTGTAGAAAAAGAAGTGGCAAACTCAATGAGTCCAGAACTTAAGCGTTTACTTTGTATCCTGTGATGTAGTTAAGAACTATGCTTGTAATCTTGATACCTACAATACTGCCTATAATGTATGAAAGGGTAGAAATGCCAAAATACGCCTATTGTATTCTTCTCAAGTTTTAAAAAAAATTTCTGTACTTTAGAATATTTCGTTTCCATGCACATTAAATATTTTTAAAAATATATATGATTGGTCTTATTGCAATTGATTTTATTGTAATATGAGCATTTTGAAAAATTATCAATATTTGGATTCTGTCCAAAGTCAATATTTGCTTCAAAGTTCTTTTTTTAAATGTAGACTCTTGCATTGCCTTCATAATACTAATGATATGCACTTTTTGACACTAATTGTAGCAATTGGGCCAATTGACCTATAGACATATTGCTGATATACCAATTGACCAATTGACCTATAGGCATATTACCAATATGCCAATCGACCAATTGACCAATATGCCAATTGGCATACACTTATACACCTATAAGCTTATTGACTTTTGCCCAATAGACCCATTGGCTTACATGCAGATAATAAAAACCTGATATGCTTATAGAATTGTATTAGTTTTATTGGTCTATAAGTGTATAAGAACTTTCAGCAGGGTTATTATCGTTCAAAAATTGCGTTTTTTGGCATTTTTCATTAAAATCCTCTATAACCATGTTAATAATTTCACGAGTTGAAAAAACTCATGTACACTAATTCGAGCATGCTAAAGCCGAATCTGAATTCCGTTTTTCAAAATTTTATCAGGATTTATTAAAATGCTCTAAAAACATGAGTTTTGGGTAATTTCACGAGTTGAAAAAACTCATGTACACTAATTCACCTTTCTCATAAGCCCCTCCCTTATGTCTTTTTTTGACGTTTATACCGTTTGCGTCGTTCATCTTGACAAATACGCCTACGTTATTGGTGTAGCTGATAAGATGGACGACGCAAACGGTATGAACGTCATAAAACGTCATAAGGGAGGGGCTTATGAGATAGGTCAATTCGAGCATGCTGATTCTGAATATGAAATCCGTTTTTTAAAATTCCATCGGGATCGACAGTTATTATCGTTCAAAAGTGGCGTTTTTTGGCATTTTTTCATTAAAATGCTCTAAAACCATGTTGGTAATTTCACGAGTTGAAAAAACTCACGTACACTAATTCGAGCATGCTAAATCCGAATCTGAAATCCGTTTTTCAAAATTCTATCGATATCGAGATTAATTGTTGTTCAAAAATGGCCTTTTTTGGCATTTTTTCATTAAAATGCACTAAAAACATGAGTTTTGGGTAATTTTACGGGTTGAACAAATTCATGTACACTCATTCGAGCATTCTCAATTTGAATATAAAATCCGTTTTTCAAAATTCCATCACAATCTATTTTTGCCATTTTTTGAATAAAATTCACTACAAACATTACTTTTAAGTCATTTCTCGGGTTGAAAAAACTCATGTAGACTAATTCGAGCATGTTGAATCCGAATCTGAAATCTGTTTTTCAAAATGCCATCAGGATCCACATATATTGTTGTTCAAAAATGGCGTTTTATGGCTTTTTTCCTATTATTGAATTAAATTTAATTGCCATTAAACATGGCTTTTGTCTTTCAACGGACTAACAAAACTTATGCATCTTATATAACTTGACCATGATGAATCCAAATCTTAAATCCGTTGTTCTTATGTTGTTCCAAAAATGGCGTTCTTTGCTC
>JAQIXP010005489.1:0-10395 GCA_034700285.1 Proteroiulus fuscus
CCAAATCCAGGTATTCAGATCATTTTATCTATTGATAGATATTGTCAAAAACAATCGCAATTTCCATTTTAATTATAGTTTTTCACGCTCTTTTTATTAAAACCAACTTGCTTCAAAGTGAGACTGTCCCTTTAACTGAAGGTTAGCCAGGGGTTAATATTGATCGGGTCAAATTTTATGGTTCTCAGTCTATGATTGTAATGATGATCATGAACATATAAGACCACGGGTGAAGAAGTTAAAACTATTAGCATCCATCTTTCAGATAATTTTCAGAATTTCTAATTTTATAACTGGCATCCTTGACTTTTCTGAAAGATGCAATTTAATTTCAATATTTCAAAATTATTTTTCTAATTAGGGCCTACCAAGTTTTGGCTTCCAATAATCGAATATTGATTTGTTAGAACTGTTGTTCTTAATCATTATTTATTGGTAATAATAAAGACGGCCAAGGTTTATTTAAAAATTTCTAACTAATTTTGTTGCAATTATTAAGTTTTGAATAATTATAATTGTCCCTGCCGAGAATTGTTTGATCAAATACACACGTGTAATTAAAGGGAAAGTCTCACCTCATTGCAAGTGTCTTTGAAATAAAAGAGCAAAAGTTGAAATATAAGAAGGATTTACCAATATAGTCATAATCCTCAACTGATTGAAATGCAAATGCAGAGACATATTGTATAATCATGCAGTCGATTTAGTGTAGAGATGACAATTTTTATCTATACCGGTATTGATCCATTTTGTCATCTTCCAAATAAATTAAGTTAGGCCTAGGCCTACTATAAAATGCTTTACCATAGGCGAAGTGTGGATATAAGCTTGCTTACGTTTTATTTTTATATACCTGGTGCAAAACTGTCTTTTAAATTGGGTTTAACTTAAATTTAAGGCCAGCACAAAATCATTTTTATGTTGGTGCATAACCTCACTTTGGGAAACTTGCAGTATATCATCGTTCATGACAGTGTGCTATATCTATTTCGCTTGTTTTATAGAGCAATATCGTATGTACGTGTATATTTTGACCCTCCACATCGGCATCGCCCGCCTGCTTTTTCTTACTTGAACTTTCTATTTTAAAATACGAGGATGTTGCAGAAACCTCTTGAAGTAAAAATAACTCACGGCCTCCGAAACGTATACCTACCAGAAAGGCTGAATCTATATTTTCGAGAAGATAAAAAGCACTCCAACTCATAAATTTTGTCTGGAAAATTGGCAGTTTATAGGCTACTGTGCTCATGTTTATAGAGCAATTATGATTTTAGGTTGAGCTAATGTGACATTCGTGACCGGTCGAAGGACGAATTTTGTATTATTTGTTCATGTACTTTACATGTACTTACGACGTTAGTATAGTACTTAGACTTTAAAATATATTGTAAAACAGTTTTAGTTTTAATTTTGCCTATTATTATTTATACATTTTTTGTTTGCTCTTTATTTGCAGATTTGCTGTCAGATGACTACCAGTGGGACTCCCCGTAATATACGAAAAAGATGGAGAAAAGCGGGATTTATACGAGTTATGACGTTGAGACTGCAAAGCAGAAGTCCTCGAGCCTACCAAATCGAGCAAGACTGAGTATCGTCAATCCATTTGCCGAATTCTCCGAGGCAAATCCGGCCGAAAACACCTTGGACGATTCTCGCGATGATCGTGCGGGCAAGATCAAAGATAAGAATCGTCGCTTTAATTTCTTTTGGAAGAGCAAGTCTCAATGTCGTCGCAGCGACGAGTCAGATAGCTCATCCTCATTGTCATCCTCGTCGAATTCTACTCCGAAGCGTGGAGGCTTATTGAACTTTGCGAAAAGATGTGCCAAGAAAAATAAAAGCAACGGCGACGAGGCAGGGGATAATCAGAAAAGTGAAAATGCGCCATGCAATTCTGGAGAGTACGCAGCATCCACGGCTGGCCGTAGGCTAAGTCAATCTTCGCGGGATCTGCGGGAAACCCGAAAAGATGCCCTATCTGCCTTCGACCTGTTTTCATCGTGCAAGAGAAGTCCTAGTCTGCTGGATTCCTTGGATAGCTACGGCCGTAAGGGCAAGAGACATGCCGTAAAGGCCAGGGTGGAGGCCCAGAGACAGCAGTACAGGGATACTTCCTCTGACGAGGAGGAGCAGTGGCACGATGTGAAGAAATATCACAGCGACGAGGCTCTGCACAAATCATCCAAGGAGAGGCGCTCGAGGGTGGGGCGCACCAAAAGATTCTACAAACGGAAAACGAGGGAGGATTCTGAGAGTAGCAAAGCGGACGACAAGCCTCCACTTCTGGAAAAGGCCAGTGCTCCTCAGAATATCAGGAACTGGAGTTCAAGAGCAAGCAAGAGTCCGAGTCCGCAACTGCAGGGGTTGCAACAATCACACTTTATATGCAATGTAATAGGTGGCGCCGAAGACGCTAGGCATACGAGCAGATCCATTTTAAGCCGGCCACCCAAAAATTACAAAAGTCACGAAGATCACGAGTCTGCCATCGCTTACCACCTTCCAATAAGGAAAGTGTGCGTCGACGGAGTTATCCCGAGAGCGCCAACGCCTCCTCCTAGATCAGCCAACAAATTCCATCTGATATCTGTTGATGGTAACTCTCGGCATCACGGACAGAGGCCGCAGTCTTATGCATTTGAGAGCTTTCCGTCCCCTGGTCGAGCGAGCGGTACTCAAACTGGGAGCGAAACGGAAGGCAACAACGTGATCGTGAACGGATACGCCAGTAGCAGAAAAGCCCACGGAGTCTCTTCGGACTCTTCAAATCGAGCCTCGAGGCCGTTGTCTTTTACGACTACGTCCCACGTGTTCTACAATCACGCTCCTCTGGGAGAAGGCTACGAGCGGGTTTCTTACTCTTCAAACGATGGCACTTGCATGAGCGACTCGCAGATATCCGGGAAAGGCAAGAGCCACCGAAGGTCGTCCATCCAACTCGGTGATTCGAACGAGTCTCATCGTAATTTCAACAATGTTCCTAAGCCGTGGAGCCCAGTTCCTGCAAGTATTGGTACGGACATGCAATCCTCGTCGCATAAGCGACCGCCACCTTCACCTACCAGGCACATGGATGCATTCGTGTTCTCCAGCAACAAAGGTTTCGTCAACAGCGATCTTCCGAGTCCCCAGCAGCAAGTGCTTCCATCTAGATTCTCGCATTTGGAACGCGGAAACGATCTCCAGAAAAGTAGGGCAGGAACGAGACACGTTACTCCGGCTGAAATGCCTAATGTACCCAGGAGGAATCCAACCGGCCAGCATCAGCGAACACGACAATCTTCCCCTCCACCTCCGCCCACCCGAAGACACTTTCGCCAGTCGAAATCGACGAATCTCGAAGCAGCTGGTCGTAAGTTGGACAAACTGATAAAAACGGGCAAAGGTAAATCCACCGACAACTTGGAAGATGCACTATTAGAGCTCGAACGTATATACGAAAGCATGAAAATCGACGACGAGGCCTACGCTGCCGAAACAAACGATGTGAAAATGCGCCGCAATTCCACTTCAGGAGAAGCCAACCCGAGGATCAGTGCTTCTCTCTCCAAAACTGCAATCATGGGAAGTTTTGATTCGTTGACCTGTCGCGGGAATTCTGGCCGGGGAACTCCCGATGTTGTCACCGACGATTTGGCCTACCGTAAGCAATCCCGCAGCACAGAAGCCAATCGACCAGTTTCGACCTTTATTGGAGCCTCTGGAAGTTACCTGATGCTCTCTCCGGCATTATCTCCTACAATTTCCATGGACGATATTCAATCCAAGGTGCAGTCCGAACCCAACACCATCCTGGATGACCTGTCCTTCAGGAATATCCGAGATGCCAATCTCCAAAAAGTCATCGAACCCCAGCCGCCTTTCGGAATCCCGCTTGGCCCCGTCAGTCAAGCGGCTTCTACCGATTACTTGCATGCCCAAGCCAAGGACCTATCCAGGCCCAAGATGAGGAGGCGCTTCACACCCGATGTTGTGAAAGATGATTTGGCATATCGCAATTTGAGAAGGGACAAAAAAGATGGGCCCGCATCCGAAGTCACACCTTCTTCCAGTCTGGATTTTCAAGACCTCGATAACATCCTCACCGACGAGTTTCAACAGACCACGGCTGCCAACAGAAAAAAGTACCGCGCGGTACGCTCACTGTCGGCCAACATCAGTCATCTCATCAATAAAAGTGGGGGTGGAAATTTGTCCATTCCACTTGCAGAAAATGCAGAAATGGAAAAATCGCAAAGCTTGACGAATCTGAGCAAGATCGTAGACGGTGCAAATGGACATGTAAAACAAGGTCGTACTTCTTCCAGTGATTCTGTACGATTAGCCACAGAAAATAGCACTGGCATGCTCAAAGACCAAGATGCGTCTAAAATTGCAAATAGTTCCAACAGCCAGAAGAAATTCAGAAGTGCTCAACCATTGAAGAGTAACGAAACTAGCTCAAGTACAGAAACTTTAACCGACAGCCTCCCAAAGCCACCAAGTCGCCAGCCATCAGCTAGCCCCAATGGCGACCAAGGCTCCGGCAACGATATATGGCAAGTGCGAGTTACCTTAGGGTCTGTCAATTCTGTGAATCGCGGGAATTCTGATATCCCGGTTAATCCAGAAGAGAAAGTGAGGCAAAGCCCTCGCCTGTTGAGACCCATTCCAGTGAAACTGGAAGTTCCAAAATCAGATTGCAAGTTTAGCCGTGGAGTGCCTTACATACCAAAAAGGATTGCTGTGCCTCATTTCGGATACGTTTCTGACAGTGATGCCCAGTGCAAGCACAAGGGTTTGCCCATCGACGAAAGGCAGTTGGATGACCTCTTGAACTCTTTGGCGCAGGGCGCGAGGCCCAATCCGGTGACCTCATCTCTGGTGCAAAGAACTTCCGTGAGTTGCCCACAGTCGCCTGATAATCCGAACTTTCCGACGGTTTTCACTGATAACACGACTGGGGAAATGTCCGTCAAATTAGTGTTTCCTGGACTGAAAGTGGCAGGAGTCAAAATTGCCGAACCGAATCCGACCAGCAATGAAAGCAGTGCAGTCAAGCAACTACCAACTGAAGGTAAGAACCAATCAAAAACATATTTTTTTAACGTTTATCCATTTTTTTTTTTTACTTTTGGTCGTTGGGGAATCTTGGAGATTCCTGAAACACTGGAAATTTAAATCTCTAACAAGCGGTTTTCTATATGGAGTAACACCAGTGAAAACTGAAATATGCCAATACCAGCAAAACAAATACCGGTACCTGGTAGGCAAGTATATAATATTGGAAACTATCTGATGTGGCCAAAGTGGTAGGGGGCCTATGTTGGAACAGGGCCGTAGCAAGGTCAAGTAATCTGGGGGGGGGGGGGGGCAGAGTGGATTTTGCTGCCCCCCTGAGGGTCAGGGCCATACCCAGAAATCCATTTCTTAGGGGGAAGGGGCCGCCCCAAAACACTTTCTATTCTTCAAAATTTGGCCTGCAGGCGAATTTTTTTACTCAAAAATCCCTCAAAAATGGGTTAAAATTAATCACAAATTTTGCCATTTTATTGACAGCAAATAGCGCCGCAGGCAAATTTTCTACTCAAAACCCCTCAAAAATGGGTTAAAATTAGGCCAAAAATTTCGAGTGGGCGGGAGGGAGACTGGCATTTTGCTGCCCCCTCTTATCAAGTCTGGGAGGGCAGCCGCCCCCCCTGCCCCCCCCCCCCGGCAGCTACGGCCCTGCGTTGGAGCTATAGGCTAGCATTCCATATTTGCACAGTCGATAAAAACCTATGTGTTGGTTGTGTACTGGAAATTCTTTGATACCAACCAGCATTGTTGTAAGTTTGCTTCATATGTCATATATACTATATCAAATAATACTGGTACATTGGAAATTTTAACCTAATCATGGGCGGTCGGTGCAAATTTTAATTGGGAGGGGGGGGGGGAAAGAATCTGAGAATAGTAATTGTTATGAAATATTATTGTCTATAAACTTTTAATTTAATGTTTCAATTGAAGTGGCTATTACTGCAAAAGTAAAAAAATTCACAGTGAAATTGCTGAAATGTAATTTCAAAGCTCACAAGAGAGACCTTAGTTTCCATTATATATGTATTGTCACTCAATTATATAATTATTAATTAATTAAATTTGTCTATGTAATATTATTATTTTGATTGGGATTTCAAGTCTTATGCAGATTCAGAGGGTGGAATATTTTTCAATTTACTCCAGTACACGAATACTGCACAAAATAATCACACGTGACTTTTTTATTGATACAATTTTTGTGCAGGGAGTTGTGTACATAATGTATCATGCATAATTAAAAATTCTTCATAATTTTCATACATCTACATTTTGTCCATAAAGTGTGCACTGCCATTTTTCTGCATACTTGTAATGATAAGTGTATCCAGAATTCTGTAGAGTAAGTTCTGCACAATTCTGCAGAAGATATTCTGAGTATTAAACAAGTCACTAATTAATTAGTTAAACAGTGTTATATAGATCAATTAATTAAGATTACTGAAGTTTACAGCAGGAAAAGCTCTTCGTTTATTACGCGCTGCAGTGAAATTTATTTACTCAGGTTTTTTAAAATGCTTATAATATGGATTATATCCTGTTTTAAAAACGCCATCTACAAGTCAGGCGAGTAATCTTTTCGTTTGAATCGCCTCCCCTTAAATCTTAGAATCGCTGTTTTGTGCTGTCCTCTATTGGCGAAATGACACGCTGTTCGGTTAAATGAGGGGGGGAAACGAGGAGTGAGGAACGGATTGAATGCTGTTGTTTAGTGTTCGGTTATTTTTTGTTATTCTCCGGTTGTTTACGAGCTGAATTTACACGATTTGTATTAGTCCCGGTTATGATAAACGTATCATTGATCAGTCGGAGTTTTCATTTCATGAAAGCAATCTGAAAATAGACAAAGGAACTGAATTTTGCGCAAGCATTCACCTGATCTGCTTGCAGCAGTGGTTGTGGCCGTTGTAGACACAGGTAGAGAAAAAGTGGTTTGAAGACATTCATCGTCTATTTATTTACATACATATAAATTATTGCTGCGATGAGAGCACTTACAGATCAATTACCCCACGCTCGAGAATCTCAATCGAAGGTAGATATGTGCTTTTCAATTATCCTTTAATATATATCAATGCATGAACACGCTACATGTACTAATAATATGCAGACAGAATGAAATCTCTATGACTAAGCATTAGCCGTTATCTAAAGATTACTACTGGTAACTGGTGAACTCTAGGCTTATGCTGTTTTTGCTTGAATCTTTTGGGGGTTTAAAATAAATTGCACAAAGATTGTAAAGTGCAACTGTAAGCTTTAGCATTTCACTTGGACAGGTTATCTATCCTACTAGAAATGGCACACGTGTGCAAATTTTGCACAAAATAGCTTATGTGAAATGTTGCCTACCTACATGTAGGCCTACTACCTTGTTTTTGTTATTTATAAAAAAACATTGATTATTTACATAAAATCCTTTCTTTTTTCCAGCTCAATTTTTAGTTGTTTTAATGAAAAAAACTAATTTGGAAAACTAATTCTTACCTCCTGAATTAAATTATTGCCAATTGTTTAATTAATGTGATGAAAATATCACTAGGCATTGGTGCTTTTGATTATGAGATGTTATTGAGAGTATTTCTGATTGTGTGGTATGTGGTGATAATTATCTAATGCATGCTGTATAGCTGAGCAGCCTCCCTAGGTCATCAGGTATGGGGCTCCTACTAAGGTTACAAGCAATGGCTACTCATAACTGGTCAATATTTTTATCACTTCTGTTAGTTAAAATGAACGAATTATTGACAGAAATTTTAAAAGGCTAGAACTTTTGTAATTATTCTACATAGGCCTAGGCCTAGATCTATTAAAGTAGGCCTAAGTTCTCAAATGTTTTCTGAGTTTCGGACTACATCTCAATATAATAACTATTTTTAAGTTTAAAAAAAGGAAAATAAAAGTGACCTTTTCTATTTGGAGGTTAACAAAAAAATCTTTTTTTGCCCACAATAACTTGCAAAATGCTGGTTGCCAATGATGTAAAAGGAAATTGGGGTAACATTTTTGGTAGTATTTTTATATGTGGTTTCCCACTATAAGGTATGATCTATTCATTTTCGAATATGAAAATTGCTTTCTTCAACACTTTAGACTCTTTTATCCTGAAAAGTAGGGAAGCACCCTCTCTCACTCATTTTAAACGAAACTAATATTTTTTATTGAAATCTGCTTTTACATGAGTTTTTTTAAAAGCATTTCAAATTTGATGTAGGCCTACAATGACTAAAGTGGTAAGAGGGAATGCTTACTCATGAACTCATGTTCTCATATGTATAAAAGATAAACTTCAGAGACGTTGCAGCAGCTACTTTTCAAAGTGAACTACGAGCGATCGTATGTGTCAGTAACTAAGCCAAAGGAGTGAAGGAAGGGGGGGGGGGGGGCAATAGAGCTATGCAATGCTATTACAGGGTGATGACACAGGTTTACTGACATATAGTTCATTTCAGAAGCCTATAACTGTAAGTTGTGGTGATCGTAGCGTATTGAATGAAACACCCTGTATATTAAGACTACTGTTCTCTGCAGAATGCCTATATGCTGAAATGCATATCATAGTGAAAAAGCAACTAAATAATGCATTGCTACTAAAAATCAAAAAATCAATTGATAACACATTTGATTTCAATTAAGTTTTAATGAAACAGTTCTAAGCAGAATTTACTATTCAAAGAAGGTTAATGGAAAATTCAGTTTTATTACAATTCAAATGAAATAAAAAAAAACGAAAATTCGGTTATGGAATAAATATGAATGCTAATTTATGTTAAACATAGAAATCCAAAAAACATTTTGTAAGAAACATGTATAAATAATATATAATAGGCCTATATATCGTATATATGCATTATGGTAAATATCACGTCAAATCTTAAACAAACTTCAGATTTATGTGGTATTTTATAAAGTGTGAAAACGCTTACGTTTGCTTTAGCATTTTAAAAGTGATTTAAGCATGGGTAATAGCATAAATCTACAGCTTATGTCTGAATCACTTTTGCGTTGGTTTAGTTGCTAGATTTTACCCCATGCAGAGCTGACCTTTTTCATTTTTCATAAACATTTTTTTTTAATTTACCTTGATTCTGAAAGAAACAAACAGCATGATAAGTGGCTTTTGGAAGCTTACTTGTTGCGTAATTCGTGTTGTTTTGTTGCATAAGAATGCAATTTATGAATCAATGCCAAAATATTGTTGGCTTAATGGCTAGCTCACGGCTTGTCAATACTGAATAGGCCTCACTTGGCCGATTCTGAAGAAGGCCTGCTTCAAATATGCAAATGTAGGGAGTATACTGTATGTACTGAAGGCCTAACTTTCTGTGCAAGGAGCAAAATTTACCAGATAATATTTATTATGTAATAGTGTTGAATGCATGCATGAATGAGAGTGAAAAAAAAGTTGCCGTAGACCTTAAGTCAGATCTGAACTGGCGAGAAGTACGACTTGTACACTTTGTCCATCCTTGCACACCATTTATGATTTATTATTAGGCCTACAAGCATACCGTACATGTATATCTATACTACATCTATAGGTTAGCTGGGCCAAGTCATATCCTAAAGTGGTGAAATTTGTAAACGTTGTGACAAATTTTGATGTGAAATGCAATAGAAAAGTTTCCTTTTATAATCATGGCATGTCCTATCTGACTGGCTATTCATATGTAGTTTACCTCGTCACCAACAGAGGCATACATTTTCATCTTTCATTTCTTGGGTTCTACTAGGCCTAGATAGTGAATAGACTCGGTAGTTTTGCACTTCCTATGGGGAACAGGATCTATAGACTGTCTTCTGTTTGCTAGACGTATTGATCTTCTGTTCACCTGGCGTGCATTTTTATTATTATTACTCTATCAATTTGGTTGATACGTGCATTTATTGTTGAATCAAGCATGCATGCATGAGTGACGGCTAAGTGCGCGTACATTTGCTATGCAGAGCAAAATAATATGCATGTAGGCTTGAAGGCTTATTTTTGATAGAATCTCGCCCGATTAATTTGATGTTCGCCTGAGTCCCTTAATTTGACAGCGGATTTGTAATTTGAAATTTATGCAATAGGTCAGAAAAATCTCGGATAGCATGGACCAGACATGCAATTTCTTAAGCGCCATTTTAAGGGCTCGTTTCACACATCGCCAGTTGAGAAGCTGGCTTGTTTGATGGCAGCACATACCAGCTGCAAAATGCAGACAGCTTCGGGTAGCTGCGATGGAACGCTATTTAGCGTTATAAAATTTTTGAAAGGGGGAAACCTCAAGGACAACTGGTTCCTGCGATGTATCAGTCCATTTTGAAATGGGGAAAGAAGGATGCCAT
>JAQIXP010005490.1:0-10395 GCA_034700285.1 Proteroiulus fuscus
TTTATAATAAATCACTTACTGCTGAGGAACAGCTTGGAATTGCATCGTCCGCCATTTTTTTTACAACAAAAAACTAATATGCTTATTTTATTGCTAAAATCAGCCAATGGATGGTGCCACTTGCTGCACATATTCAATTTATGTATCTTATAAGAGCCATAGCTTTAAAATGTGAAAAAAACCTAAGCATGAATAAATGGACTAATCCATTGTTATGTATCTCAAAAGATACTTCTGTTGCCTTAGTTTTTTTGAACCCGTGAAATGACCCATAAGCCATTGTTTTTAGAGCATACCATTGAAAAGATGGCGAAAAAAAACCATTTTTGGAACAATAATAACTAGATTCTAATGGAATTTTGAAAAACAGATTTCAGTTTCAAATTTAGCATTGTTAAATCAGTATACCTAAGTTTTTCAAATCGTAAACTGACCCAGCAGTCATATTTTTTAAGCATTTTATTAAAAAATGGCCAAAAAATGTTATTTTTTGAACAATAATAACTCTGAATCATGATGGAATTTTGAAAAACGGATTGTATATTTGGATTTAGCATGGTTAAATTAGTCTACATGAGTTTTTTCAACCCGTGAAATGACCCAAAAGTAATGTTTTTAGTGCATTTTATTAAAAAGATGGCAAAAAATGCCATTTTTTAAACAATAATAACTCTGGATCCTGATGGAATTTTGAATAACAGATTTCAGATTCAGATTCAGCATGGTCGAATTAGTCTCCATGAGATTTTTCAGGGCTGGATTAAAATTTGCTGACACACTGACTGACATTGCTTTTTTATTTTTGGAATACTGATGGCCGAGTGCACCAAACAAAGAGAAATCTCAAGTTAACAAACAAATTGTTATGGATAACTGTTTGCTAAAATTCCCAATGAAATGAAATGGGATAACAACTGTTGGTGCTCAGCATATCCACGTAACAATTTGTTAATTTACCTTTTAACTGTTAGTTAAACCCTAACAGAGGTTGATGCACTTGGCCGTAAGTCAATTAATTGAGTTAGCTAGCAGAAAATAAAAATGTATCATATCCCCAAATGGGCACCGTACTTATGTGCTGGCTTATTATTTGTGTTATAAAATCATTGTGAATATAAGTTATCTTCCCAAACTAAAGCATTCAGTTCTTTATATCGGTCCATAAAATACATTTATTCATAAATACTGTATAAAAGTTGCAGAAAAACTGTAAAAAACAAAACATGCGCTGTTTCTACAGTTTTTCTACATTTTTCATACAGTGTTTCTGTATTTTTTTCTTCATTCTAGTGATTCAAAAAAATTGCATAAAGATTACATGATACTGTATAAAAAGTGCAGAAAATTATATAGGTTATTAAATAAGTTTCATAAACATTCAGAAATGTAACTTAAGACTGCAAAAGAATTTGAATTTTCTGCACAATTTTTGTTGTTGCTGGAATAGGACTTTAATGGAAAAGTTAGGGGCCTTGTAGCTTAATTGCACAAAATGTTGACGAATGTTAGCAAATGTTTTCAAAGTCAATAGTTTTTTATGGAAAAGTCAGTAGTGCACAGCTTGACAAGTACTTGCAAATGTTTGTAAACCCTTGTGAAAGTTCTGGCTGAAGTCAATAGTTTAAAGGCAAAAAAATATATTACCTTTGAAATTTGTGGCAATATGGAAAAGTTATGGTGCCTTATTGCCCAAGTGTGCAAAATGTTTGTGAATGTTAGGAAACGTTTGCAAGGTCGAAAGTTTTTGGTGGAGACGTCAGTAGCGCGCAGCTTGGCAAATGCTTGTTGCTAAAGTACAAATCTCGCTGAAGTCTGTAGCCAAAAAGGTAAATAAAAAATATTAGATATTTACTATTTGTTGCATAAAGCAGGGTGTCTGGCCGTCTTTTTAAAAAACCTGGAAATGTCAAGGAAATCAATAGTGTCTGGAAATGTCAGGGAAATTTAGTCTTTGTCTGGAAAATCTAAATAAAATGGAAATTAGGCACTACTGGTATTGATAATTTTTTTAGCATATTTTTGAGTGTTTTTGAGTAAAAAAATTCGCCTGTGGTGCCATTATATGTAATTTTTTTGCTGAAGTGTAAAAAATGTTTAGGTTTTCTCCTGCAGGCCATGAAAAATATTTTTGGGTAAAAAAAAATTGGATTGTGAATGTGGTTTAGGGTAGTAGCCAAATATTGCATTTTTAGTTACGTGTGTTAGTAAAAATGAGTTAAAAATAACTTTCGTTTGGTCTGGAAATTTGTGAAAATTTGTTGGGAAAACCAGGGAAATTTATTACTGGATTTGGCCAGACACCCTGATAAAGAGACAGTTGTATTTCAGGCTGGTGTCCACCAAGAATAAAGTTTTCACCAAACATTTGTTTTAAAATACTTTAATTGACAAGTTTGTTAATTACCAAAAAACTGTGCCTGCATGAACATATTTAATTCTTACTTATTGACAAAATGCATCGATGATTTTTTGTTCAAGGGTTGTAACCAATTGAAAAACATTCTAAAAATGTCGACGTAATCCATTAACCAGTTTTCAAATTAAGACATAATTCTATTTGATAAAAATGCATTGGGTAACATGGTAGAGGGTGAAAGATACCCCTCTACCTTGTTAACCAAAGCATTCCTATCAAGTGGAATTATTTTTCAATTGTATATAGGTTTATGAATTACCTTGACAGTTTTGCCATATTCTTAACCCTTTTAAAGGATCGCAACAAAAAATAACAATGCTTTTCGTCAATAAAAATACAAAAATTAAATAATTACATGAAATTAGCAAAGTATGGAATTTGGTCAACCTCGGGGCCACCGTAGCTTTATGAAAATTGCACTACGCATGAGCAGACGTATTTAAATAGCATGGATTGTACTCAACGACCATGGAGGAAGGATAATATGGAGATGCCCTAACGTATACCAGCCACTATGAAAAATGGGAACACTAGCTTAAGCCTCCGCCTATGTTAAGCTAAGTGCACACTGCATGCGTTTGGCGGGGCGTATGGTGTGGCGTACTGCACTTGCGTCATGAACAAAAATGCCAAATGCCATGCTGAACGCTACGCTGGGTTTTGTAGACGTCAAGTATTCACACTAGGATGGTGGGCGTGGCGTTTGTGTTCTATATCTTCTTCCATATTTGATATTGGATATTTTCGGTTAAATTTGATTCATGTTGAATTTTTTGTTTTTGTTTTATTATTTATGTTATAGTAGTGATAAAAGTGCAAGCAACAATTCATTTATATTGTTAGCAGTGGTGAATACATTGCTGTTATTGCAAGTGCTAGGAGAACATCACAGAAAGAATATACTGGAAAGTGTGAGTTTTATGTATTATATATATATATGTAAGACTTTATAACATTTAATATATACAATTTCATTATGTACAGTCATATATCAATGACACTTTGTATATTTTCAATACAGAATATAGAGCAATGTCTTTAAGATACCGCCATATATTAACATTACTGTTGCTTAGAAGAAGACAAAGGAGGATGCAAAAGAAAAACAGAAGATGGTGGATCCGACCAATATTCCAAAACCGAAAGACACAAGGCCATTTTGGAACATTATTCCAGGAGCTTCTTTGTGGAGACGAGGAATACTTTTTTAAGTGAGTATATATTATTAAACGTAATAAAAACGTTCATTATTGCAATACTATTGATGTTACCATTTATTGCCAATAGCTTTACGAGGATGACTACCACCCAATTTGAGGAACTTTTGCAATTAGTAAGACCACAGTTGGAGAAAATGGATACGACCTATAGAGAATGTGTCTCATCATCTGAAAGGCTAGCATTAACATTAAGGTATGTACTATATTATCTACTATTTAATAACATGCATTCCATACTAAAACAGCATCTTGTAGATACCTTGCAGCAGGTGATCTGCAAAGAAGCCTTTCCTATGGATTCAGATTGGGACGATCAACAGTGAGCCAGATCATAACAGAAACGACAACAGTATTGTGGGAAATACTGCAACCTTTGATGTTAAAAAAACCCACCACAGGAGAACTGTTTAAAGTGTCTGAAGATTTCAAGGAACTTTGGCAATTCCCTAATTGTTGTGGTGCCCTGGATGGGAAACACTGTGTTATAAAAGCACCAGGTTTGCATTAACTTTCTTAAAAACGTACATTATGAATATAATTTGTATTTTTTAATTCGAAGTTATTTTATAGGCAATTCAGGATCTCAGTACTTCAATTATAAAAAAACAAACAGCCTAGTTTTGATGGCAATATGTGATGCCACATATAATTTTCTTTCTGTGGATATTGGCGACTTTGGCAGAAACAACGATGCTGGAGTATTCGGTAATTCGGATATGGGAGCATCCTTACATGATGGAAGTTTTGGTTTGCCACCTCCACGGACGCTACCCGGCTCAAATACAGTTGTTCACCACTTTATTGTTGGTGATGCCGCATTTCCACTTAAAAAATATTTATTGAAACCTTATCCTGGTGCAAACCTTACAGATCCCGAATCAACATTCAACTACAGGCAATATACAATATTTTATGAGACGTATCTAAAATTTGTATATTAATATATATATATAATGATGTTTCTTTGATAGGCTCTCTCGTGCCAGACGTATAATTGAAAATACGTTTGGCATATTGGTGAGCAGATGGAGAATTTTTTCACGACCCATCATGACGAAAGTAGACACAGCGAAGCAAATAATTGGTGCATGCGTTTGCTTACACAACTTCTTGCAAAACAGCGAAAAGTCGTCGGAATGCAATTCCAGAAGGTCATTACTGTTATACTTTTCCTTTTATTTGTCGTATTCATTCATTTTATTTGTTATATAATCCTAGTATGTCATTTATATTAGGTATATCCCACCAATGTTCGTGGATTATGAAGATTGTCATGGTGTAGTTCACCCGGGTGCTTGGAGACGGATAATCGAGCACGACACTGGAATGCAAAATCTACGAAGAGTTGGTACTAACAACTATTCACGTAAGTACTCGGTCACCATACATTTATCTTAACACCTGTAATAACACTGGAATCCATTTGATTAAGTAATACTTTCAATCATTTATAACATTGATTTGTTCAGGAACGGCTTCGCAGATGCGGGATACATTGCAGGCCTACTTCATGTCACCAGCAGGAGCAGTGCCATGGCAGACTACTGTTGTGAACAGAGGAAGAAATCGATAACAATTTATATTTTGTGTGTATATGTGGATTACTGCTTGCATAACCATGTATACATGCTTCCATGAAATGTACATTTGCATTACAATTGCTAGAGTAATTGGTAATAAAATATTTTATTCAAATTTGTTATTATTGTTATTAACGATACGTACATAACTTAATGAACGAAACAAGAAGATACGTTGAATGCATGTTCCTTACATCATTCCTGAGCGTAAAATAAATAGTATTAGCCTTTCTAAGAAAGGGAATTTTCGTACTCTATTTCATAGAGCAGGCAATTAATTTTAGCCATAGTCAACGCACTCATGCGAGCCTCCATTTTGCGCAAACGATGGGATAACATTTTCCCGAAACTTTCAAATTCATCCATAATTTCAGGCTGTGGACGAGTAGCTTTCAATTCATCCAGGAGGACCAAGTCTATTGGATCCACGTTGTCCTTTCTCTTTTTGTTGTAAAGCAGTTTTGCATTAACAAGAGTACATGTGGTATTGTTTGCTGAAATGTAATGTTCATGGTATTATATACTTGTTGTAACCCATTCAACCATTCAACATGTGCAATTGCCTCAAATAAGGCATACTGCTTTTTATTATAGTCATTAAACTATCATGAGAAACCAAGTGTAAATTAATTACTGAATACCTGGTGTTGATGCAGCTTTTTCACCCCTGCTCAACATATCTGAAGTGGAAGAACATGGAACCATGCTTTGGTCCATGATCACATTGATTGTTGAACCCTCATTGATTGTGGTCTCACCTTGGTTGTTTGCCTGGTCTATGTCAGTAATTAAGGATGAACCTGTAATATTAGATGACAGGATTATGATTATAAACTCCATGTTTGGCATTATTCTATCCATTATTTAAATAATTATGACTAACCTGATGATTCGTTGCTCCTGCTTTCCACGTTTGTGGTAAGATGATCGCAAGAGTTGGTCAGTTTTCTGAGAGGAGGATCGTGATAAATACAATTAAAAACAGCAGGGGAACACGTAACTAACCTACATATTATAACACTACACTTACCCAACTTTACTTTTAATATATTTGTCGAGAAAAGATAACGTTTTGTAATGTTCCCATGTTTCTGTTTCATCATTACTTGGGCAACCTGACCCACTAGGAAGATTATTTTTTCTTTTAACACGCCCATATCGATCCCGCAAACGTTTCCATGAGGATTTGCAAACCTCCACTGTGGGTAATGTTATTATTAGCATTTCAGTATAATTGTAGATGATTAATGATGAACATAGGAATACAGGGAAAAAGATTTCAAGTTCAGCCCATATACATATACACTCCCTGGCCAATATTCAGTATGAATTGAACTACATCACTGTAAATATGTTTATATATTTATAGAACCCTCCCTGTACCTTAAAATGTTTATTCTAGCAATAATATATCATTTCAATTATATATTCGACATCAATTGAATGATATGCATGATATATTTGTCACTGTATTGTTTTCCATTTCACTATATTCCATTTCCTATGTCTTTTTTTCCCTACCTGTCATGTCCAGCTTCTTTCCAATTTCCACCCATGAATTGCCTTTCTTTTTAATCTCTCTAAAATGGTATCATATAGCCATGGATAATTCCTCACTTCCTCAATAAGTTTCCCATCTTTAGCTTGGTCAGCCATTTTGTACGATGTCGTGCTGGGCAAAAAGTTGAAATTTCCTCAACTTTGGCATTTTCAGCGCCGTACACGACGGCGTACATTACGGCGCTTCAGACGCCGTCTTCCTGTCAGTTCACACTACCAACGTGTTCAAATTTCAGATGGCGTCCTTACGGCGTACTGTACGCCGGCAAAAACGTGGCCAGTGTGACCCATGCTTAAGCATTGGGTAAGATGGCCGCTACGTCTGCCTCTCGATCATACTGCATTTTAGTATTTGCAATGGCTAAAAATGGATTACTTCTAATTTATTCCTTTCATAAAGTAAACTGAGCCCTAATGTAAGTTTTTTTTCAAGTTAAATTATAATAACATGGAAAAAAGGCACGATTAGCTTTTATTGACATAAGCCCTGGGTAAGATGGCGGCTACCAGCTAGTGGTCCCATTAATATGACGTCATGTCGTTGATTGTACTCAACGACATTGATTGTACTGAATCATTAATAGCACTAATTTTGGTCTTTTCTTGTAATCAGACATTCAATAAAAAATTATTGACTTTTTTAACAGCATTAAAATGACTTGTTTTATGAAAATGAAAAGTCCACAAATAAATAAATACTACAGCTACATGCGCAGTAAAGCTTTACCCCTGAATTGCAATTGTTGAACCCCGTGCATCTTCCCATTGGCTAAGGACGCTATGCCAGAGATGTTGTGTTTTTTCGTTTGCTCCCAAAATTCGCTGCTTTATGTGTTGGATTCACCTGAATTTTGTCTAAATATAAAGTTCATCATAAGGTAAGGCAATTCCAGTTTATTTTAGTGTTTTTGAAGCTAGCTTATGTAGGTATTGGCATTTTTTTCGTGTTACAAATGTAGTTAGGAACCAGTCGTGGTAGATGGCAACGTTCAAAGACAAAGGAATAGGCTTTAAGCCTTGTCACGAGTGTCATGTATCTTGAATGCATTTAGCCATTTACAATACAAAATTACCTAAGTGGTGGTGAAATATTATTTTCACGGGTTCCAATGCAATACCTTATATTAATAAGTTCCCCAAATTTTCGTTCAGATAAGCCAGGGAGGGTGATATTTATAGAAATTTTGGTAGTTCTGGTTTTCACATAGGCTGCAATGATAGTTCAACATTCACATTTTTATTTTACATTATTTTGCTGCTAAACCACATTGCACTATAAAATTAATTTCCTGTTATATTTAATGCACAAGTGTTTGCCAAAATCTGTTGGGGGTCTGCATGCTAAAGATGTTACATTATTTTTTTTAAGGAATTTTGATTTCCAGTCACCTGGTAAGTCAGAAAATTTAGCAAAAATTAATGCCAACTCGGGGAAATAGCTGAACAAAAAGAAATTAAGTTGAAATAAATCGATAAAATGGAAGATTAATTGTGAAATCAAATTAAAATGAGTTATTTGGTACTGTACTCATCCTGTATTTCCTTTGACCCGATTTTTTGAATTTGGTCGGGGAAAGTCAAACTAATGTTAGAAATCGATCAGTGAAAGTCAGGGGAAATAATTGTAAAAATTAGTGGGAATCCTAATTTGCTTGAATAATACTAAGATTCAGAATAATCAGTGGATTGGGCTGTAAAACAATAATTTCTTGTGAAATTTCAGTTGCGAATTTTGGAAAATTGATTTTGTTGTAAAAGAGAAACTTCATTTGCACAGTGTAGGTAGTGACTTCCCTTAAAATCACAAAAAAAGTAAAATGTTGCTGCTATTACTCGTAAATATTGTATAATTAGCATTAGCAACAAATTTTCTCGGTTTGCCAATTTGTTAATGATGGTTACACTAAAATATGTTTCAGTTTAGTATTTTTCATTTTCGTGGTGTCGAATATTTTGTATAGGCTACAAGTCCACTTGCCTAAAAATGCCTTATAAGTGCAATAATTTCAAAAAATAATGTCAAAATTATATATGATGCTAACAAATGTATTAACTTATAAGTGGTGAGATTCCCATTGACCTGTGTAGGAAAATGAATGTGCAACGTATAAAAATGTTTGTGGCTGATGTAAAATAAACTTACGAAAATAGAACAGTTATTTAAAATGCATTCTTAGGTTGGAGTTTGTAATTTCAAATATGGGTAAAACATTTACTAGTGCATTAATTGAAAATATAGAGGGAATATATATTCAGCATGACTTTTGCTAATAAAATGCTACCTTTTCATCCAATTTTTAACTTTTTATTAAGAGCAATAGTTGAATTAGGGTTTTTTTTATGGTAACACAATCAAAACTTGTTCTCTAATTCTGGTTCCACTATCAGAATTAAGGCAGACTGAATGGTTAGCACTTCTGTCTTGCACACGGTGAGATTGGGTTTATTTCCCTAGGACTGCTGCCTTAACTGGTTTTCATGACTTTTTAGTCCCTCCAGTCAAATGCCAGGGCAAGTGCCTAAGTTATATTACCCGTAAAATCCCACCAAAGTATGGTCAGGCTTAAGTGTTGTAAAAGTGAAAGCACTCTGAAACATTGAACTTATGAAAAAAAATTTAAGTATAATATTTATAAGTGTTAATAAGGTGACTTTGCTATGCAGGTAAGAAAGCGTAAATATGTATAATATGCTTCATTCTCAGTGTCTTAAACAGTAGAGAACCTTCTGAAAAGGCCAACTTTAGGTGTCAGTTATGTTGACTGGGGTTCTGGAAATGAAAGACCGCTGAGAATGAGCATTTGCATGTTTTTTACAGGAATTTTCTATTACCATTATATGTTAATGTCCAACAACCAAAGACAGACTTCTAAGTACATTTTAATTTTTAAATGCTTAAATATTATGCTTAAAAATATAGGAGTTTTGACTTTGATTCCAAGTTAATGCCGATGTGGATAAATTTAAGTTCTGTATGATTTCCAACAACCTAATTTCACAATCCTGCAGTTTCTACTCTGCATATAGGCATTGTTGGACAATTCCTATTTGCTCCAGTATCTGGCAGAATAAGGCTGCATAATTAAAGCTGTTGTACATGTAGCTATTAAGACAAGTTCATGAGACTATCTAGGGCTTGCTGCATCACGGAAGCCTATCACAGCCCATTGGGATGGTCTGAGGTAGAAAAATAAGTTTTGAGGTCCTCAGCTACTTTCAATATTGACAACCAGTTGCAACATACTTGGGCAACAGTATTTCAGTGCACAGTAGTGCAAATTGTTCCAGCTAAGTTTGCAATCAACTGTTGATAGTCCACAAAATTGTGTACTGGTGGTTTTGATGATTATTAGTAGGCTGGTAAAGGAACTCTTGCTAGATGGACAATGTCATGCTTGTTCCCATAAGTGATGAACTATTCGTTAAAGTGCAAAGTGTACTAATGATTCTGGGCCTAATCCAAAAATGGTGATCACTACATGCAAAAAATAATCTAAAATTTCCATGCACAAAACTTACTCTACATGACAACTAGATATCTAAAAATATAATATTCAACACAAATTTTATGAATTTAACCTTTTAGTTTTGAAATATAACCAAAACAATGCAAATATTT
>JAQIXP010005491.1:0-10394 GCA_034700285.1 Proteroiulus fuscus
GACAAAGTTAATTTAACAATTTTAAAATAGTTTCGGATAGAGGGGCGCAATGGTCGCTGGGTGATGGGCGCCAATTTCGTTCCTTTCGGGGGGGGGGGGCATGGCCCCCCTGGCCCCCCCCCCTGGATCCGCCACTGGCCCCAGGGGGGATTGCCCCTTCGCCCCATAGGCCAGTCCGGGCCTGTACAGTTTTAGCAACCAATTTTGAATATTCTTTCAATCAAAATTGAGACGCGCTGACGAATCCTTGTGAAAAATGCCAGAATAAGAGATTTTTTTTATTGTGCTATTCTGGAATACCATTTTTTTGTTTTTGTTTTTACTAGAAAACAATACCAGAATATAGAAATTTCTATATTCTGGTATTCTGGCTTAAGCCATTTTTATTACCTCTGTCAACCTACAGGATCTATGGAGATAAATGGAAAAGGTGATTCGACGTTTATTTGGCAAGGTCACAACATGCAAGTACATGCATTTTGCTTTCTTGTGAAAATATTAACGTGCTTTCGTTAAATTTTAATGATAAAAAAACAAAAGGGGGGGGATGGGAGCCCAGCCAAATTGTAGGGTTTGTCACTGAAACCTCACTGGGAGGCTTCACTCGGTTGGTTTATGGTTTCAGATCATTTCAACTACGGTATTAATTGAATACATATCATTCATTAAAATTAACAAATAAAAAAAAGCCATGTGGACTCCTGTAGTTGAGGAAATGCAACCTATGAGCCACCGTAACTACCAAATAAGCCTCTTATCACCATTTCCTTTTTTCTCCATACTCCTGCAAGTTGACAGTGGTAAAAACTGGCTTCATTATTCCAGAATAACAGATTTTTACTTAATTGATTCGTGCACATTTTCACGAAATAATCATAAAGGGACAGTCCCCCCTTACCTCAAGCAGTTTTTGCAAGAAAGGGAGGAAAAGCAAGAGAGTCAGTAGAAATTGAAATTTAGTTTATAATTACCATTCTATAGTTATTAATTTTGAAACATGCCAATGTGGGCAAATCTTGATGGTTGATAGTAGCAATGTTACAAGTAATTTTGTAAATCCTTCAAGTAATAAACTTGATGGATACACATACAAGTTTTTGCATAACAGAGAATGCACAACTATTCCATGGCGATAAAGGGAAGCCAATTTATTCCCCCCCCTCCCTTTGCACGCAGCGCCATTCTGCCTGGGTGGGGACTATTATAAAAATGGCGCCTATCCTCTTTTTTTGGAAACATCGTGACTTCTGAATTACATGTAGAGTGTAAAACAGGTGAACTGCAATTATTAATAAGATTGTCCTTCTTTATTATTAATAATCTTAATTTCAAGATTCATTTGTCACAAAGTGGGAATGTCCCTTTAAATATTCCTCGGGTGACCGACTATAGGGCTGAAAATATTTATGGAATTTGTTTTTTAGCTGGCATGCAATGTATTAGTATAGAAATAATAATGCTGGTATTTGAAGAATCTTGATTATTATTTTATTATATGTATCTGTAAAGATGATATACAAATTAATACTTCATAATAGTCGTCTGATAAAAAGTACATTGGAAACCATTATATAATATGTATAACAACCACCATCACACCAATGGAAAAGCGTATAATTATTATTACGTGTTTACACCGTGTGGGAACCATCCTGTTATTTCTTCCATAACGTTTCTAATTTATTGGCCAGCCTAAACAGTTACATAATTCAACTATTACAAAAAATGAAATTGCACAACTATGTCAATTAAGAAAGCCAAAATTATTCTACAAAAATAATAAGCCATTTATGGTGGAACCTTACTTCGCTTTTTAACAGGAAACACATGACAGGGAATTTAACTTTATGCAAAATTTGTATTAGGAGACAATTCTGCTGCAAAATTCAATTTGATAATATTAAGCCTAAATTATTTTTCAAAAAAGTAAACAAAAAAGAAAATTGAGTCATTGGATGGTGACATGAAAACAGCAATGCAGACTCCTAAAACTATTTGTAACATTTTTGGTACCCTGCAATATAGCTAATATTCAGTTTGAAACTGGATAAAAAAATGCCCCATGTTGGATGCTTATTCTTACCCTCAAACATTACACGCAAAACTATATTCAAGTTAACAGTAAATATTGTAAAAGGCAATATGCAAATTATGAAACAGTCATCATTGTCTATGTGTTAACACAAAGAAATGTTAAAAATACACAATATAATAAGAACAACAATCCATTGGACAAATTAAGGATTTATAAATCACATTCGTGAAAAGGAGAAGGAGGCTATAGAAATTCACTGGCATTTGTATAAAGGTGGATTGTACGAAAATGGAATCAACTTATCAATAAACGGCACCAGTCGTGAGCAACAGTCTGCCTGATGACATCTATGGCCAGACTTTGTGGAGTTTGTATTAGTCATAATATTAAACAGTGGTTCAACTTTAAACTTTTATCACCATTTAAATACTATACATAAAGTGGAGTCAAAATAAGTTTGTGCATGAAAATTTCCCCCCCCCCCATTTTTAAACCAAACCCTTTAGCCTCCTCAAAAGGTGGCCTGTTTGAAGAATGAAAATTGAAGGCCAATAAAACTTTGAATTTTTCAATGTCATCATGACTTGCCTAGCACCTTAAAGAATGCCTTTGGATGAGGCTTAAGGGTTTGGCTTAAAAATGGGGTGGAAATTTTCATGCACTAACTTATTTTGACTACACTAGCCATTTTAACATTCATTGGCTCAGTGTAAAGTTTATTACCATGCTAAAAAAAACCAGCATTGTCTAACGTCAATTTTTAATAGCATTTTGGTGATTTGAGTGGAAGAACATATTTTCCAGTTTCTTTATCAAATCTTTTATATGGAAAACCAAAAATCCACAATTGTGTATTGAATGTCACGTGACAGACATAGCCAAGATTCTTGTTGCAGCAAACAATTTTATAAACCCTTGCATAACATTGTGCAACATGTTCACAACAAAATATCTAAAGCACAAAATGATCATGACAATTAGGCTACATATCCATGAATTAATTGAAGCAAATATAAAATGGAATGTATAGTTGACTTACCAATCAAACATGTATTACAATTACTAAAACAAAATAGATTTTTGTATATTTCGATTAAAAGTAAAAACTATATGAATTCAACACAGTCGACACAGATAAATACTTAAGCCAATAGTAGAAAATGTAAATTTTAGATTGACAAACACATCAGGGTGAAAAAATGTAACCCTAAGAAGTTTGGGTTTGTCATGGATCCTAATGTAATGTGCCCCAAAATGTAAGAGCATAAGTGTCCAATTGGTAAAAAAGTATTCACCAGTTTATTCAGTTTGAAAATGGAACATTTCTACATGACATTAGTGTGTAGTGTGGTGGATCACAAACAGGAACTTTACAGTTGCATTGATGTGATGCACTAATTCAATTGGATCTCCTTTTGCCCTTTCCCACTCTGGCCAGGTCACATTGAAATCCAAACATTTTTGCACCCTGTAGCTCTTAAGTAAACACTACCATCGATTAATAGCATCATCTATTTATATTTCTATAAATATAGATTGGATTTTGAAAAGTGCATTGATTTGTGCAAATAGTAAATATATATAGAAAAGTAGATATATATGCGCAAGAAAAAATTGCTTTTCAAAAGATTTGAATTGAAAATATTCATGCATGCAGAGTGGCCTATAGTCATGGATAATAGGAGACCTGGAAGCAATAAAAACTATAAAAACGTGCTGTATTTTGAAAACTTATTCAAATTTTCTGTTAAATCTAATGCATGCATCTGCTATGTTATGATACTTTCCAATGAATGATGGAATAAGTGGTGCACAATGAGGGTGTGTCCAGCCTTTGTTGCCTGGTGTTAAGACAAATATAGAAATAGACGTTATATAATGCTATATTCTGTGACTCCACTTTGTAAAATCTATAGTTTATTCATTTGATATATATAGTAAAATAGAATCTTCTAAGTATCAATTCAATGTCCTTCATTGCAGTTTGTATTATTGCACTTAATGAGGAAAAAAGAAAATAGACCCTATACTTGTACATAAGACATATAGGTTTAAATTCTATATATGTCGCCTGAATAATGTAAACATGTACTAATGATGGATCAAATCCTGATGGCATGACTTACTATATAGAATTACAATAAGCCAATGCAGGCAATGGCACCGTGTGTGTGTATTTCAGCTTTAAGGCAATTTCTATATATGTTCCTCCCATGCAATTATGTCATTTTGTCTTATGCACATTTTCCCTCATTAAGCTTGTCGTTTTTCGTCGCAAAGGCATAGGACTTGCGTCGTAATTGTCATTCGCTGTTTTGCATGCACAAATTAAAAGTCTATGGACTTAATGCATCTGTCAACGTAAATGTAAATTTTGAGAATTAAGTTAATATAAAGAGAGTGTGGGCGTGTATACGAGTACGTTTTAAGATTAGCTTGCTACAGTTAGACTATACTCTTATAAAAAAGTGGAGTCAAAATAAGTTTGTGCACGAAAATTTCTACACCATTTTTAAACCAAGAACTTAGCCTCCTCTTAAAGCAGTTACTATGGTACTAGACAAGACATTGAATGGGTTAAGAAGCTAGACAATTGAAAAGGTCAAAAATCTAGACAATTGAGAAGTTCAAAAACTAGACAATTGAAAAGGTCAAAAAGCTATACAATTAAGCAGGTCAAAAAGCTAGACAATTGAGAAGGTCAAAAAGCTAGACAATTGAGAAGGTCAATAAGCTAGACAATTGAAAAGGTCAAAAAGCTAGACAATTGAAAAGGGGGAAAAGGTGGCTTCTTTGAAGAGGGAAAGTTGAAGGTCAATACAACATGCATCTCCCAGCCTGTTTGAAGATGCCTGTTTTTCAAGGCTAATAATATATGCATCCCCTTTTCAATGTCCTCATATCTTGTCTAGTACCTTAAAGAATGTCTTTAGAGGAGGCTAAAGGGTTTGGCTTAAAAATGGGGTGGCAATTTTCGTGCACAAACTTATTTTGACTCCACTTTTTCACAACCTTGTGCATTTTTCCCCTAGATGCCAAGTTTCAACTTCCCCATTGTGCGTGAAAGCAGTGCCAATGTGCAACTTAGTTTTTTTCTCAGTTGCTAGATGGCAAATGAGGAAAGTTAAAAGTTATACAGTCTAACTAGATATAATATTACGGCTTAGAAAATTTGTGCTATTTTTCATGTTTATATACTTTTATTAATTGATTTTCTATAATATGTTATATAATGGAATTTGTGCCAGCGTGAGTGACTTATTAGTGTATTATTCTTTTATAAAAATTGAAAAAGAAAATATAGTTAGGCATTTTAAATGAAAAACATTATTATTAGTAACAAACACATTAGAATAGTGTGTTAGAACACATTATACCTTGAGCTATATAGATAGATTCACCACAAACATAAGCTAAAAAAAGGAAAAGCAAAATACGCCATATATATGCACAAATACAATTTATATTTTAAAATATGGATTTTAACTTGCACTACACTTCCTCACATCTGACCACTTATTTAGCTTTATAAGATTATCTGCACGCAAGTTATCTTAAATTTGAAACATATCTGCAACAATTTACACAATTTTTTAACATTTTCTTTTATAATTTCCTCGTTTTACAAGGCCTGCTTTTATTATTATAGACTCTCTCATAAACACACACCAATAGATTTGTATGTATGCCAAAAAATGGGCATAAATCCTTCTTTCGTTTGGTTTTGGATGGAGCTATATGTTAATATAGGATGGTAGATTTTCAGGCTTTGCAGCTTTTCTTGGCAGCAAATATGGTTTCACATTTTACCATAATGGTTTTATTACAATATTACCCTTTTGTGTTATTTTTGGTGGCGGTTCCCAACAACGGTGAGCTCTCTAATCAAAATTAGCCTTGGCAAAAATAAAATTTCCCAGAGCCGTTGGATCTTCGGAAGTAAAGTATTCTTTCCACAGATGAGCAAATACATCTTTTGTCACTTTCACCGAATTATTCTGAACAAATTAGAAAGCAATAGACAATGTTATTTCTTCAAAGACAAATGGGGGCATGGTTTCCCTGCAATGCAGTAATAATGACAGAAATGACTTTTAAATTAATTGAAGAACTGAGATCAAAAACCACACGAAACTATTTTTGCTAAAAATGAGATGCATGTATTTGCATAAAATTATAGCTAAGTTCTAGCCACTAATTCAATAAAAAATTGGGGTAAATAAGAAAAAGTTTCATTCTGACCAATGAAGATAAAAATGCCAGAATCACTATGTTAAAAAGTTTGGGTATTAGGTTCCCAAATTTTGGTAAAGGGTTAAGGTGGACTCAAAACAAGTATATTTTTTTCGAGGGATTAAAAATGTGAATTTGCATCCAAAAGTGCAAGTTTCTATCTCAGGAGTTTAAAATAAGTAATTTTAATGCAATAAATTTAGATTTTCTTTAAATGCATTTGTCTTAAAACAAGAAATCTGGACTCGTGTGGTTTTGATCTTAGCTCTTCAATATTGTAATTGATAAAATAAAATGTTAAAATGACTTAAAATTAAAGATCCTAAAATTAATTAAAATAAATAAAAAAATGAATAAATTGCAGAAATGACTTGAAATTAGTTGTAGTTGAAAAATGCAGAAATTGCAAACTTAACCTAAAATTCATTTAAATTAGTAGAACAAAAATACAGAAATGACTTCATGTAAATTTATTTTAACTTAAAAATCCAGAAACTGCAAGAATAAGGTAACATTCATTTAAATTAATTGAAAAAACAAAAACGACTTCAAATTTATTTTAATTGAAAAATGCAGAAACTGCAGAAATTACTTATGATTCATTTAAATGAATTGAAAGAAATGCAGAAATGACTTAAAATTCATTTTTTTTTCAAATAAATTAAATGAATTGATGGTCATATCTGGGATTTCTGCATTTTGTTAAAATAATTTATATGAATTTAATGTCATTTCTTCGTTTTTAAATTAAACTGAATGTAAAATCATTTCTGCAATTTTGCCATTTTTCAACTAGTTTAAGAGTGATTCCACCTCAACTGTACAATTTTAGATATCAGAAAGTTGAAAAAAAACCTTTTGATTTTCTATTCAAATAAAACATTTTTATACTTAATAATATGTACCCTACTTGAGAAAAATAGCTGCAACAAATAATACCAAGCCGTTCTTTTTTTAGCTATGCAAAATATAGGGATTTCAATGTATTTCCTGTACAATTTTGTCATTACCTTCCTCTATGGAAAATTAACACTATCTCGGAAGATAATGACTTGGAAGGTAATGACATTTTCATTCATTTAAGCTTAACTTAATATTTTAACCTTGATATTTTTTTAATTTCTTTTAAATTATAATATTTGCTAATTGTAATTAACATTCTAGTCCAATTGATCAGCACATTATTAATACAAGATTTTAATACCAATGGCGGAAGGTAATGACCATAGAAAACATAACCTTGCTTTTTTGAACTTTAAAACGTTGCCATTTTTTTATGAAATGAATTTAATCAATCTATTGAGTTTTCTGAACAAATAAACATAGGATGCAAAAGTTGTAAATGTGAAAATGATGCTAGCACCATCTAGCTGACATTGTGAAACAATTTATGACACTGGAAGGTAATGACAAAAAAGTTGAGGGACACATTTAATTAATTAATTATAAAAATATACTCTTCTTACTTAAAAAAAGATAATAAAATTGATTAATGCAAAAGTGAAACTTGTAATTTAAAAATATAGTTCTTGCTTAAATGCTTTTTCTGTGCAAATTTAAGCAGTTTGCATTTAAGAATTGTAACTTAGGACAGCGGATGGTAATGATATTTTGGTGCATTTAATTTTTTTATTAATGGTATTTGCTTTCTTGCCATATTCAAAACTGATTGCTTACATCATATTTAAGTAATTTATAAAATTAGTTATATTTTTACAATAATAACAATGCAATTTGAATCATTTTTGCTACAGGGAATCAAATTCTACAGTTATGGTGGAATCACTCGTAAATGAATTTAAGGTTATTGCTGAAATTTCAGCATTTTTTTTCAAATAATTTAAATGAATTAAAGGTTATTTCTGGGATTTCTGCATTTTCCAACTAACATATTTATCAACTGCGTATTTTTAAAATAATTTAAATGAATTTGCAGTAATTTTCATGTTTTTCAGTTAATTAACGTGAATCTGAAGTAATTTTTTACAATTTCTTAATTTTCAGCAAAAATGAATGCAAGGGCATTTCTGCTATTTCTGTGTAATTTCATATAATTTAAATGAATTACAAGTAATTTTTTTTGCGTTTTTTCTATCAATTACAATGCAAACATTTCAGCAATTTCTGCATTTTAGGGATATTTTATGGGGGCTGTACACATATACATTTAACACAAAAAATTAGGGAAAATGCCAAAGTTGCCAAGAAAATCAGGGAAATGTAATAAAGCTATTTATGAGGTTTTTATATTTTCATATATTTCAAAATATTTTCAAGCCAACTGCATTCTTGGTTAACAGTTTTCTGTTTACATTTTATGCAAAAACAATTTATGTATAGGCAGTATTAGTTCATGTAAAATTTTTGGTAGGCCTATTTACATTAAACTTGTAACTAATGGAAATTATATAAATATGCAAAAATCATTTGTGATTTGTTTTTACCTTGGAAAACTTTTGGTATGCTTCACGAGCTTCATCCTCTGGCATACTGAAATTTTTGTAAACTTTAACAAATTCCTCTTCATCAATTTGACCATCACCTTTATTTGAAAAAAAACAAAGGTTAGAAAAATAACAATGTGCAATTGTTCAACCATTGTATGCAAACTCTTGCAAAGGTTTGAATAAGTATATATAGGGTAAAAGATGGAGACGATGCATTTTCAGGGCTTTCTTCAATTATTAAATAACATAAACACTTGCATATAGGGACCTGTGAAATCTATGGTAAAGTTTTAATCATCGTCAAAACTATTGATCCATTTTTTTATCTCATATATAACAAGTATTATCTTGCCTTCACCATCCTTTTGTTAACAACTGCAGGGTCTTTTGAGAATGACCTGAGAGCATGTTGCTTAATTATTTATTTTTTTGCTTTTCTATACTAAGGGCAAGAAGTAGATCATTGTTTTCCTCAAATAAACAATGTAGGGCCTATCTATCGATTAGCTCGCACATAGGAACTCATAAAATGCCCTAGTTTGTGCGTATATACTATACATCGCCATCTATGATAGTAAATAGAAAAATTAAAATGGCGTCTTTGTCGTATTTATAGCGTCTCTAAATATACATTTTAGAAAAATATTGACGTTCGGGATACATTTTTATAGCAAAACATTTTGCTGCCTGTATTGATTTGAGTGTATTGGAGAAAGCCAGCGGGTTGTGTATCCATTGGAATGGACAACGTGGGAATAAAGACAATTTGTGTCATTTCTAGTGCAAAATAGGATCACAGCTGAGACAAGAAAATCTCACATAAATGATGCTCAGCATTTAATACAAGCGCACTATAAATTTATTTCTTTATATGCATAATATATTGCTGTCATTTTCCATAAGCTCATGCAGGCATTTTAGCCTATAAAACATGTACACCATGCATGAACTAACAAAAACAGGGTTTCATGCCATAGCTGTTATTTTCTGCTATTTTGAAAATAGCAGCCTTTGACAAGATAGGCCCTATCAGTCTCTTCGATCTGTACATAGGCCTAACATGAATTTAAAAAAATCACCCCCACCCCTATTCTATTCCCCACAAAACGTGCTTGACTTGTATAATCAGGATACAAAAACCAATCTATAGTGAAACCAAGCAAAAGATAGGTGTGCATCAATGCCATCTATTGAGAGAAACTGTAAAAGAAACATTCTAAAGGGTGACAAATTACACTACACACACATACTCTTATGAGAAACTATATAGTTCCTGATTTTTAAAAATGGCGTTAAACACTAACCATCATAGTTAAATTTCGTATGGATACCCTTGAAGGAAAACTAGGTGATAAGGCATACAGAGGGCGTGTTTGTGTAGTTCAACTCATCACCAGTAGAGGGATATTTACACCATTATTTTGCTTGGTTTCACTATTACAATACTAGTTTTAGCTGCATGCTGTGGCCAGAGACGAAAGAAAAGGGGGTATAGGGAATGCAACACCCTCCACTATTTCTAAAAATTGATTTTGTCAACAAATTTTGGCAATTTATCTGAGATTTTGACAATTTATCTGAGATTTTAACAATTTATCTGAAATTTTGACAATTTATCTGATATTTTGACAATTTATCTGATATTTTGACAATTTATCTGATATTTTGACAATTTATCT
>JAQIXP010005492.1:0-10394 GCA_034700285.1 Proteroiulus fuscus
TATGTACCGTTAGTTAACATGGAGATTCCCATAGGAGCATGCATTTTTTAAAAGTGTGGACAGCCCCCTTAAAAGACCTTAATAATAATTTACGTTTTCCATGACATTTACGAACTTGTATACATTAACATAATATTACATATATACACACTGCCACATAAATATTTTACTATACTAGCTGTCTTATAGCATTAAGGGTTTCAATTTTGTTTATTTCTTTTTTTTTGTTTTCGTTTTAAATTGAGGAATATATATATACATCAGAATGTTAACACTAATGCATCCACAATTAGACATTTTGCACTTATCCGGCGTAAAATGTTAGATTTAAGTTTGAAACTATCATCTGTCATATTAGCTAATGGTTGTTTTCTAATAATTAAGCCAAGGATAGAAATGTGAGTGATATTAACATATTATATGTTTTAAAAGTTGAATGGGCTCCAAAGAAGCCGCTTGCAAGATTAATCATCATGTCCGAAGTGAAAAATTATATTAGAACTTTGATTAATTCATAAACTCATTGAAAATCTCTTATAAATTGTATAGCCTATATATTTCCCTCTTGTTTAGGCAAGTCCAATATTTTTTTTTTAAAAAAGAAACCTATATTATTATGTGATTGACATGGTCCACATAACCACAATACGTCAATGAGTAACATGTTCCATATATTTTTTTTTTATTTTTTTTTAAAAAATGGTTCTGTTACAGATTTGTTGTATGTTAAAATATCCTATACACATTACGCCAGTTTTTTGTATAGGCCCTATAATGTTGTATTATTTTGTACTCTCGCTATTGACATTAACTATATAATTAATGCTGTAATATATATAATTAATTTCAATGGCTAATAGTTAGTTATTAAATAATTGAATTGGGGGGAAATATACATTTGCCAATGCACACTGTAGCCATTTGAGTCAATAAGAATATTTTGCATTTTTGCGGTATAACCGATTTCTAAATATAGTTAATCAATAATTAATTTTAATTAATTACTCTTTATCCTCTCCTTTCATATATATTAATACATTTATAAATGTATTAACGATTTGATATCCTAACCGTCATGACATCAATTAAAGATATCAGATTGCTAATTGTTGATAGGGGAAGTGCATTATATTGCTCAATTTTAACATTAATAATTTATCATCATTAATACATATGCTTATAAACAATCTTGAGTGTTTCATCACACTATAAGAGGCCTAATTAACATATGAATATAACATTGTCAAATATAGTGAAAATATTATTTAAATGGGAAGATCAACCTAAAAAAAATTGTTGCTAACTAGGCCTATATAAAACTGTAAGGAAAAAAACTGCTTTTTCCAAAATTTCCTAGCATGTGTGTGTGGATAATTCCGTTATAATTTTTAGATTAATTTTAGCAATTTTTTTCTTTATTACATATATTGGGCTAAGTTAAATTCATCTTTCTTGAAAGTTGATTCTCTCCCCAATAGTTCTATATTCATATTTTGCGAATTTTCGTTAATTTAAACTTAATTCACTAAATCTTTCTTTGATAATGTCATATCCTGTCCTTTTTTATAAATTCACAAAAAGACACATTGTATTTCACAAAATTATTCATTTTTATTATTTTTAAATGATTATGAGACTTGAAATGAGTAAAACGAAATCCCAATGAAACCCACAGAAGGTAGGGACAAATAGGCAGCAGTTGTATTTGGTCACACTGCTCTCTATTGTCATTGGTTCACAGGGTTTTAGTAAAATTGACGAAATTTTTAACCTCAAATACAAAATATATTCAAACGTATACAGGACTGACGTTTTTCCAATTTGAATTTCATTTTATATAATTTCGTAAATAATTTCACGACATTTTTGCAACCTCTCTAATACATTTACTGGGGAAAATTATTATAATATTCCTTACATTTTTTGAAAAAAGTTCTATAACATTATTAATTTTTTGAAAAAGAAAATGCCCTAAAGACAACAAGCATTTTAGACCATTTATATCTTGTTAATTCTGATCTAATAGTTGGTAGTTGGCCTAATTAGATGTTGATTAGAAACTGTTAAAGGTTTTTTCTTCTTGAAAAATTGGTATTTAAAAAGTTTTTTATAGATTATTGGGAATTAAAAATTTGCAAGCTTTTAAATCAAGTAAACTTGGTATTGCAGACGTGAAACACTTTATACCTGATTACAATCAAGCTGACATAATGAAATTATTGATGGCATTTACATCGGCATCTTTTACACCTAACTGCCCAATAAATTTAATTGAGTTGAAATAATTTTAGGGTTGAGTAATGGACCACACACCTGCATCTTTTTTTAAATTTCTATTAAATAGCAATAAATTTTTAAAATACTGGACTGTTTTCTTTGCATTTGATTTTTTTTCTTAATTGATGCAGTGGACCCCAGTGTATTTAATTTCTTAGAAAACTCTATACCAATTTAATTTTTTTTTATCTAATAAATTGCTGTTTGAAATTAGAGCTATAAACTATAGACGTTGAAGGAAACACCTTTTTTCACACTTCTGCAGGCAATGAAAAAGCTGTTAGCAGAAATTGATTTTTCTGCTTCTGCTAAACCTTTAATTTGCATTTCCTCTGAACTTCCTGTTAGTATGCTAATTATCCAATAAACAAATTTTTTTTATATTGAACAAAGGTAATGGGCTAGTGAGTGTGCATTTTATTTGGTCCAATAAACACTCTCGTTGCAATTAATGTCTTAAAATATTAAAGCTTTTTTTCTCTCTCTCTCTCTCCCTGAGGTATAAAAGAGGGAAATGTTATCACTTGGATTTACCAAAAGTTTCATTATTTTCACTATTGACTTGTAATTTACCAAAATTCACTGGATTTTGGGGATTCATTTATGGTAATTTATCACTTAGATTTATCAAAAGTTGTTATTTTGACGATTCACTTATAAATTATCAAAATTTGCATGATTTTTTAGATGCATTAAAAATTTACTAAAACTTAGCCTACTTGATTTATCGCTTGAAAGTTTTTAATTTTAATTTTTTTTTAGCATTGCACTTGAAATTTACTAAAATTTAGTTGATTTGTCGCTTGGAATAAAGTTACCAAAATTCTATTAATATTTTTTTTGGAGATACACATCAAATTTACTAAACTTTATTTGAGATTTAGTAAAATTTACTTCATTTCTGGCTTGGAATTAAGTTACCAAAATTCTGTTAATTTTGTTTTTGGAGAATGATATTTAAATTAACTAAAATTTATTTGTGATTTATTAAAATTTACTTGATTTGTTGCTTGGAATAAAGATGCCAAAATCCTGTTAATCTTTTTTTTAAAAGATGCATTTGATTTTAAATAATCATTTAAAATTTATACCAACCTCCTTTGGTTTTTGAAAATGCATTAGAAATTTGACTAATATTCTTTTCATTTATCACTTGTGATTATCACAATTTAAATGATTAAAAATAGTCAGTCCAAATTTACCAAAACTTCCGTAGTTTTTGAAGATGCCCTAAAAATTTACTAAAATGTATCACTTGCAATGGATTTACCAAAAGTTAATTAATTTTCACGATTCACTTGTAATTTACCAAAATTCCAAAATTCACTTGATTTTGGGGATGCATTAGAAATTTACTAAAATTAACTTGATTTATCACTTGGAATAAAGTTACCAAAATCATTTTTTGGTATATTTCTTGGAGATGCACTTAAATTGATTTTAAATGATCACTTGAAATTTGTACCAAAACTATTTTTGTTTTTAAAAATGCACAAAAAATGGACTGAAATTCATTTCATTTATCATCTGTGATTTATCAAAATTCACTTGATTTAGAATAATCAGTCGATGTTTACCAAAACTCCCTTGGTTTTTTAAAATGCATTGGACATTTACTAAAATTCACTTGAGATTTTATTAAAGAGTTTAAAGATTTTTAGTGGCAATTTGCAGGCATGTTTCGTTTTTTTGGAATTAAATATCTTATGAATTAAAATACAATTAGATATATAAAATTTGCTTTTTAAATTGGAAATTATTTCACAGCCATTTACAGTACATGTAGTCCATATACACAAATATTTTTGAAAATGTCAGTGACTATTGAACAGCTTTTTGATCAGAAATAAAATGAACTGAGGCTATAAGATCTAGCATAACCTAACCAATTTTTAAATATTTCAATGAATTTCTTCGTTGGAGGTCCAAAATTGTGAGGGTGGGCTCCGTGTTACATTCATATTTTGACCCAATCTTTATGAAATTCCGCCCCAATTTAGGGGTGTCTCTAACATGTCATGTGTCAGTATTCACAGCTCTTATTTTCCTCACTTTTTTAAAAAAAATTTATCCCACCCACATAATTTTAACTACAGCCATTTTGAATTTTTATGCTCATAATAAGCCTCCACATTTACAACATATGTTCCTAATTAAAAAAAATTATTTTTTTTGCTTGTGCTTTAAATTACAAGAATTATTACGTTAACAAGTAAGGATGTGTTACTGCTTGTATGGGGTGTGCATTTTATATATAGATTTGAATTCCACAGTTTGACACTAGTTAAGCTTAGAATTATTATATTTCTTTAACTTTGTGATGTAGGCCTAATTGCAAATGTTGTATTTTGTACTCCTTAATTAACACAAGTTTGTAGTTTTAACTGAAAGTTATATAGTTTATAATAAGTGATAATAATATTAGACCATGCAAGTTAACGCCATTGTGATGTCATAATGTAGGGCCATTGATTTATCTGAAATACATATAATTCATGCTGTACATTGGCCTCTCTATGACGTCAGCAATATGGTGCCAAAGTGAATGATGCTGCAAATTTAGCTGAGGGAGCGGTCAAATATTAAGTCCGTAATTCAAATTACTCCTCCTCCCTTCTCTACCACTTTTGTATAATGTAACTCCTAGAAATTATTAGCAATTATTACAAGTTTCCAAGATGTTGTAATTCGGGAAAAAAAAACATGTTTAATTTAAAATTCCATGTTTTTACTTTTGCTGTGATTTTGTTTGCAGAATTGCAATAGGCTTTGAGAGTATATAGCAAGTGTTGGCACCGGGTGGGAGAATTTTCCCACACAGTTTGTTCGTTTTTACCACTTGGTGAGCTGCTATCAAAAGGAATTTACCAAATTTTGTTAATTTATTTAGAAACTACTCGACTTTCAGCAAAATTAAACACTACTATTGGGATTCTAACGTGTTGTGGTGCCTCCTCATAGCGAAGGATCGAAACCTATTAAATAATATTAGAGTATAGGCCTGCTTTCAAATCTCATAACAAATCAAACTTTTTTTAGTATAAAAATGCACATATTTGCTTTAAAATTTTAGTCAATTATGCTCCAAAGCAAAATATAAAACTCCCCCGACCACCCACACGTGCATTTAGTAATGTTTGAACGCTCCTCTTGATTACCTTTAAAGGGAAAGTCAAACTTTGTAACAAATAATTTTTAAATGATACACACTTACTAGATATGAATGGCTGTGACAATAATAACTGCAACAAAGTTTCCATATTTTAAAAATTATGACGTATGCAAAATACATAGGCGCCATTTTACCATAGATCTTTCAGCAAGCAGTGCCATTTGGTGGCGCCCTCTAGGACGTGTATGTCTACGTGATCCATGAGAGCTGATGCCTTTTATCCAGTAGAAGGCGCTACACACAGCCAGTAAAATGGCGCCAATTTGGGCTTTCTATTTTCATCCAAATCCACGTATTCAGGACATTATATCTAAAGATCAGTAGAGGCTCAAATCCAATTGCAATTTCCATTCCTATCCTAATTTTCCATGCTCTTTTTCCTAAAATCAATTTGTTTCTGAAGTGGGGAACTTCCCTTTAACTGAAAATATTTTTTTTTCTTCTAATTGATTATAGACTTATAATGAATGCTTCCCATATGTATACCTCTTGTACTTTTTTTCTCTCTCTCTCCATATAAATGAATTATAGTCCTAATCTTTTTGCCACAAATGTTTCCTGGGTGCCACCCATGAAACCGCCCCAAATACACACACCACACGTGCACATGCCATTTCATATTTCATAATTACAGTCCTATTAAGATAGATATTTGGTCCAAACCATATTCTTAGCTCATTATTAAAAGGTTAACTGCTAGCGTGTTGCTTGTCTGTTCGTCAAGTTATGTATCTTATCCCCATACATTAACTTTATTACATTTTTTGTATGTATGTGTGTGCCTCTTCTTCTTCTTCTTCTCATCCCTTTTTTCCCTCCTATTTTTTTCACTTCAGAAATAAGTAACTGGATCCTTACGGTTGAAAGTATCAGTAGGCTAATTATCTGCCTTTGAGCTTGAGTTTTTGCGAAGAGAATATCATAGAGAGATGATATAGGGGTGGGATGAAACATTCTCTCATGTGCAAATACATACAAGAGTTTAAAAAGACAGACAATTCATAAGGATGCACGGCAATAGACCACACACGTTTAAAAGTATACTTCTTTGCCTTGCACTTTTGATGTATATACTCTCTCACATGTTTTACATTTTTTTTTCTGCCTGTTTTTAACTGTTTGCCAAAAGAATTTGTGAAAGATAATTTGTTAGACAAGATGATACAACTTTGGCTTATGTTGAATCAATAATTGATGCAAAATTTCAATGTGGTATGCGTTCTCTATATGCTCTTGTACCAGAATGGGCCATTAAAGTAAAAGATGGCTCCTTGATGGAAGTTGAGCCAGTTTTCATATGGAAACCATGGATGGACATATGGCACCGACATTAAGTATTTTTTTTTTACAATGTGTGTGTGTGGAATTTATGCGAAATTTCAAGAAAATGTAAAATTAAATTATTTACAGTATTCAAATATTTTGAATTGGGCCGGGGGATTGGGGGGGGGGGTCATCCCCCTCACTCCATCTGGCTATACACTACTGATGGTATATAGATATATATTGTGATTGGACTATGAAAAATTAGGACTAAGCTATATCGTTGGAGATTTTTAGGATATGTAAATGTTTATGGATTTTGAAATAATTCTTTTTTTGAAAAATTAGGATTTTGGGTAAATTGCATGCAAAGTTTATGTACAACTATATGGTTACTTAAATTCTGCCGAATTACTTTTTATATTTTAAGGCGTCAAATTTCTGGAAAAAAATACATTAATGTTTTGCAGAAAACTAAGTTTTATTACATCAATGTTTTGCAGGAAAATAAGCTTTATTACATTAATGTTTTGCAAAAAACTAAGCTTCATTACCTTAATGTTTTGCAGAAAACTAAGCTTATTACACAGTAATGTTTTTGCAGAAAACTAAGCTTCATTACATCAATGTTTGGCAGAAAACTAAGCTTCATTATATTATTGTTTTTGCAGAAAACTAAGCTTCATTACATTAATGTTTTGCAGAAAACTAAGCTTCATTATATTAATGTTTTGCAGAAAACTAAGTTTCATTACATTTCTGTTTCTAGAAGAACATGATTTTTAATTCAGGATTTGTATCGAATTTCTGCAGAAAAAAAAATTGCATTATAATGTGTTAGTCGTCATGATTTAAACAAAAGCAGATCAGGTTTCTACAGAAATGTTTTTTTTCTCGGAATTAAGTTGTCAAATTTCTGCAGGAAATCTTGCTTTAATGTTATGCAAAAAACTAAGATTCATCTCGAACATATAAATTTAAACTATTCTGCAAAAATTCGTCAGTTTAATTCTGAAATGCACTTTTTTTCATAAATAAGTATAATATTTGTTTATATGTGAATGGGATTAAACTCAAAATTTTAGGTAAAATTATGCACTATTAGAGGAACTAGATTTGTCGTGACTAAAGTGAAATTTATGGAAAAGGACTTCAAATTCAATATTTATGTCTTTGAATAATATTAGCAAGTTTACATGAAATACATGTTAAAACTATGTTCCCAAAATACTGGTCTTACAGTCAAATTTAATGTGTTATCTTCCTTTTGATGACAGTTACACCTATTGCAAAATTCCCCCTGAAATATATAAAGAAGCGCATGCATCTGTTGTATTGAATAAAACAATAAATATATAGTTTGCTTTGCCATGTAGAACAGCAATTAATTTTGTGTCCATATAAGTAATGTCGAAAGTTACATTTGGGAAACATGTTTTATTCATGCCATTCTCTTGCAATATAAATGTCAGAATTCTTTGTCATGATGATATGTGACCATAAAGAAATTTTGAAAATTGAAAGCGTATAAAAGGGATATTGAAGGATAGCATTTTCAAAGTAAATTTTAAAAAAATATATATATATCCAAATTGTTATTTGGCGTTTCATTTTCAATGGTTTCTCATTTTTTCGAGAGTTTTAAAAAGCACTAAAATACACTGGGGGATCTATCAGAATGATTCAACTAGCAGAAATTTATATGATAAATTAATTATGGGTGAGAAAAATGCATTGGTTAACATGTTTCGAGGGACAATGCTTCACCTGTTGCTTGTTAACCAATGCATTTTTCTCACACGTAATTATTTTATAAAGAGAGAAATATTCCGTGGATTATTTCAAATTTTTCTGGGCGTGGTAAAATGTTGTAAACAATTTTACTCAAATATTTACAACTATATACTTCAATAAGTACAAATGACAAATTTGCATCATTGGAGGCTATGCATTGTTGATATATCCAGAAAATCAAGTTTTCAAGAATTTTGTATTTTTTTTCTATGTTTTTTGGTAATTTTCTATCAAGAATTAAACCTTTGCCACAAGAAAAATAATTTTTTGGTGGAAAATACATGTACCAGCAAGTATTAAGGTGAGGACCACTGGTCAAGAATAAGATGGCATGATAATTTTCTTGGCATTCTTCATGGTAGACACTGGGCAAAAAAGTGAATTTCAACAACATCATAATATAAATATTTAAATTCATGAATTTATTAGGAAAATGGCTCAACTTTTGAATGTCACAAATTACTTGCTGTGAAGTGACACCATTTTGGTACATTTTATCAGTTTATTTCACGCACGAAGGCACTCCTGTTACAAACTTGTCCAACTTATCATTTCTGCCCAGCACAAAACTGTCACATTTTATTATTAACTGTGTTTAAGTTTTAAATGTATCCTATACGTGTATATAGTTGGTTATGTTAACCACAGTTATCAAAAAAAATGGCCCATGACATGTTTTCCCTTCATTTTTTGATTTTTTTTGGTAGCTTGACCAGCATCACATGTCTGTCTTACATGTTTTCTTCTGGCCCATTTGTCTTTAATTTATTGTGGCATTTAGAAAGGTGTCAAATTATTATTTTAAACCACATCAGAATTTAACTTATGTTATTGTCCAAACAGTATGCATGTTTTGGTTTTTTTACCCCTGACATTTATGTTTTTCAATATGTTATATATTTGCAGGCGAATGTTTCCAACCCTTCGGGTGTCTTTTGCTGGTGTTGCCCCAGATGCAAAATATGCTGTGCTAATGGACATTGTACCAGTTGATAACAAGCGTTACCGGTACGCTTACCACAGGTCAGCGTGGCTAGTGGCTGGTAAGGCTGACCCTCCAGCACCATCAAGACTTTACATGCATCCGGATTCACCGTTCTCCGGAGATCAGCTCAAGAAACAAGTGGTTTCTTTTGAGAAAGTTAAACTGACCAACAATGAAATGGACAAGCATGGACATGTAAGTAAATCAATATTAATTATGTATTTTTAAAAATATAATATTATTCAAATGCCCTTGAATGCCCGTGAAAATATATGGAAATTTCCGTATGAGACTGACCTGTAGAAAATAACCAGATTTCTAATGGTTTTTCTGTAGAATTGTTTCTGAAAATTGTGCGGCCTTATCCAAAAATCATATGACAGAATGGTAGGGTTATGCAAAAGATTTACAGATAATTATAATTATTTCTGTTAAAATTATTTGAATATATAGAAAGGGTTTGTACCTTATTGAAGTATATCCTATAGCTGACGTTATAGGGAGGCCAGTGCATGTAGCATTTATTGTAGACAATCAGTGGCGCCCTCCCTATTATATATTACATGAAGCAACAATGACACCTAGTTCAAGATAAAAGTGAATTGGAAAGTTCAATGCAATGCAAAAGCCAATACATGCAACCAGTATTATTTTAGTTGTTTGTAACATGATATTTGACCTTGCTTCATGGTGTATTTGAAATATTGGCATACATAGTGGAAAATGTTGTCACTCTTTTGTTAAATACTGTTATGGGAAGTGCAAGGACAATCATAAATCGACCATATAGTATTTTTCTTCCACCAACCTATTGGTAATGCCGCAGAGTTCGATTTTAGCATTTTGAACTAGGGGGGTTGGACATTGCAGGCAGTGCCGCACCCAGAAATCCTTTTTTTTGGG
>JAQIXP010005493.1:0-10393 GCA_034700285.1 Proteroiulus fuscus
CCTAAAAAATCCATTTCCCCCCCCCCCCCCCTTCCTCCTCCTTCCCCTCTCCCAATGTAATACTGTGATACCTTGGCAAAATTTAGTCCATATTGGATAGGCCTACTTTTGAGTAATGTGAGTAATGAGTTGATACACTTTTACTTTTAATATATTGCAATATATTTTTTAATTTGTTAACTTAACGTATAACTATATAATACAAGTAACAGTAAAACATATTACAGGAGCCATTTATAATAAATTTAACATTTCCTATGATTTTTTATTATTTTTAAATTAAATTACTGTAAAAGTTTACTAGCTCATATATGTTTAACAACAACATATAGGATTTCTTAAAATACTACCTATATATTTTAAATTATTATAAAGTACTAAACTCGTGTTCAATAAACTAAAGTTAATATTTTTAATAATTAACTCGGACCTTCGATATCTATGGGATTAATTTACGAAACCGAGAGCTCTGTTCTTCGGGTGTTGTTACCAGACCTAGACCCACTATGACGTCACTGTCCTCATCTTGATCATTGTTTTCACTGATAATATTTATTGATTCCGATTTATCTGGCTCAGATGCCATAATTTCCTCACTATTTGGGCTGTTTTCTGCAGAAATTAGCTCCTGTGGTTGTTCTGGTTGTGCTGTTTTAACATCAAAATACAGAATGTCCACTGGAGATGGGTTTGCATTTTGATTGAGCTCAACTTGACTATCCTTTGATGCCATTTTGTCGTTTTCATTTAGCATATCGCTGCCAGCACTTTTGGCAATTTCATTAATATCACTTGCATTAGTATTGATAAACTCTTCGGGAGGTGCAGTGGCAATGCCTTCAAACGGATTGGTTTCATCGTTTTCTATCTTCACTGAACTTTCTTCTTGAACAACTTTTTCGGATATATCGTTTAGCTCAATGGATCCATACGCCAGTTGATCACTCGTGTTTTGTGGATCTTTTTGCAAATTATCTCCTATAATCGGTGATTCGGGTTTCTGCTCTTTTTCTAATTCCTCGTCTTTATTCTCAATCACTTCTGTAATCTCGTTTTCCTGCACTAGATCCCCTTCGGGTATTGGCCCACCATCTACCAACTGTCCGAGTACTTCTTCATTGCCATATTGCTGACTGGTTTCTTCTTGTTGTGGATTGGATTCAGTTAATGACCCAATTATCTCGTCTGGTTCGGGTTCGGCTTGAACTACATCACTGACGTCCACTATTTCTGATTGCACCATATCTAAAATGGGTTTATTCCCAACTAAATATCCCGTTTCAGGTTGTTCTATCATCGCTGCATTTTTCACCGAATCATTGTTTTCATCTTGTTGCTCATTACTTTCTATTTCTGACATTATTTCTTTCTCTGTAATTGTTAGTTGTGCCTCTTCTTGTTGGTTCATATTCATGGATAAATCTTCAATTGTAATTTTTGTTTTGGGTATGAGCTGTATCTCTCCTTGTTCCATGGTCTGCAATGTTTCAATTATTTTTTCGTTGGATTTGTCATTGTCTTCCTCGATCTTCTCATCCAACTTTAAAATTTCTTGTATTGGTTGGATGGTTTCTGTAGCTGTAGTTGTCTGAACATTGTTATCAGTGGTAATTCCTGTTGCATTTTCTGGAAGTTCACTCTCTCTATCTAACAACATGTCTGTATTGATTAGTTCTGCATTACCTGCCTGTTCAGAATCAAGTCCATTTTTCAATGAGATTTCTTCTAAGTCAGTTTTACTTAAATCTGCTGGTTTATTTATATTTTCTTGAATGTTTTCTCCCTGATTCACTTCTTCTTTCGTTTCATCCTCTTTGTTAACATACATTATATCAGTTTTATCAGTAATTTGATTGTCATTTGCGAGAGTTTTGTCATCAGTTTCTGGCGTGGTTTCGGTTTCTGCTTCTAGTTTTGTGATAACATCCACCCGTAGAATTTCGTCGTTTAGATTTAAAGTATTGTTTTGATTTTTTGTTTCATCAGTTATTTCTGTATCATTATTATCGTATTCCACTAATTGCATCTGCGGACCGTCCACGTCCAAATTTTCTGGAATTTCTTTCAAATTCTCAAGCACTACATCGGCATTGTTGCCATTGCCCGAAATGCCCGTCACATCTTTCTGCTCCAATTCTAGACTTTCTAAAATTGGCCTATTATTATCTGAAATTTCTTCCAATTCTGTGTTAGACTTGCTCTCTAGTTTATTAAACAATTCAGCAAAATTAGGTTCTTCTAATTGCTCGTTTAGTTTTATTATTTCAGGTTCTTGGACTTGCATTTTCTCAGTTTCATCACTAACTTGCATTTCAATGCCAATTTCTGCAATACTTTGTGATTTGAAGAATTCCTCGTAGGTTGGTGGCTCATCGCCCTTAGTTTGTCCTGGTTTATCCAAGTTTTCATCGGATTTAGACTCGTTATCGTCAGTTATTTCTTCATTGGAAAGAACATCTGTCATAGAAGTTTCACCAACCTTAGGTTCGGTTGCATCAACTTTTTCCAGTTGTAATTCAATACTACTGGACTTAGTTTCTACTGCAACCTCATTATTAGTCATAATATCATCAGCAGAAATACTGTCCTGCACTTCCAGAGACTCTGATATTACTATATTAGGCTCTTCAATGACTTCTTGTTTATTTTTAATGGATTTCGGCATAACTCCAGCATTAGTTAGGAAGTCTTCTTGCACATCTTTTTCATCAGTATTTTCTGCTTTAACTTCTAATGTAACTTCTTGTTCACCATAATCTCCATTTTCATCTTTCGTCAAACTGCTATCTTCAACATTAACTGAGACTTCCTTTGATGTAGAATCGATTATGTCCATTTCCTCTTTGATAGTAATAAGACTTTCGGGTTGTAACTCCAAAGAGTTTTCATTTTCCTTGGATTCTTCTGAACTGCCATCTTCATTGACTACATCTTGCGCCTCGACTGTTGCAATGGTATCATCGGATGTCAGATATTCCCCAATTGTGTTTGATTCTTCACTTTCTCTCGTACTTTGTAATTCTTGGTTAACTTCTACAGATAATTGGAGTGGATTATTCTCCTCCAAACTATCTAATTCTATCAATAAGTCATCTTTATTTTCCATGGTATCATTGATTACACGTAAATAACTTGTATTCATGTTGTTATCAGTTTCAGTTAAATCCTGCTCAATATTTTCGATATTTTCAAGTTTGCCTTCATTCAGTTCGTCTAAGTAACTCAAGTTTTTCATATTTTCTTCAACTGTTTCTTCAGTAGTTTCGAGTTCTCCACTGATATCATTTTGTTGGATAAAATCGTTGACTGAAATTGCCTTAGATTCTGCTTCTTCTAAATTGTTTCTGACTTCGAAATAGGTAGTTTCCTCGAAAGCTTTCTCATTTTTATTATTTTCTATTTCTGTTTCAAAATCGATATTTTCTTTCAGTTCTGACTCGGCATTTCCTTCATCTGGATTTATAGTAATTGATGTTTCTAATGGATCTGACATTAACGGATTGGATTCTTCCGATTGTTTTTCAATTTCATCGATGCTCGCTTCTTGATTTTCTTCTACTATCTTGATGTTTTCATTTCCTTCTTCAAATTGACCCTCGGCTAATTCTTGTTGCGATTCTTCTTGTCCGTTGATCATTTCTTCACTTATTCTTGACTCGTCATTTTCTAAGTCATTCAAGGAGATTTTTTCATTGGACAGTTCTGCCTCGTCATTGCCTTTGTCATCTGTACTTTCTTTATCATCAATAACTCTTTGGAGACTGTCATCACCGTCATCTGTGATCTCGAATATAATGATTGATTTTATTTTATCATCTTCTTGTGTTTCAATAGTGTCATCCTCTTTTGCTGCATCATTCCCTCGCTCTCTACTTTCATCAGAATCTTCTTCTACTGTATATGTAACGGATTCAATGTCTTCGTTTCCGATTGTATTCTCAATGGATATGTCATCCTTTTCTTCAGCAATAATATCTTCAAAATTATTTCTTGAAATATCTATAATGGATTCTTCATTGAACAACTGTATTCCTTCAGTATTCTTCATGCTATCTGATTCGGAGTCGTTTATTCCAGCCGGAATATTCGATGCTGCATCTTGCTGCTTCAGGTTTTCTATGGGTGACTCCAAGATATTGACTAAGATTGAGTTTGCATTATCTTGTTCATCTTTTGCTAATGTTTCCTGCTGCAAATCATTGCCATCAGCATCTATTTGCTCTTCGAATGCATTTTCTGTATCTTTTTCATGATTAATTTCGGCTGGTTCATCAATATTATCCGGTGCATTTTCTGTCTCTGGAAAATCGCTTTCGACCGTATTTAAAGCTTTCACCAGTTCTTCACTGTTCTCAGTACTAAATTCTTCAAGTTTTACCTCAGGATTTTGTTCTGCCAGGGTTTCTGTCGATGGATTAGTTGTTGGATCTGTTGATTCTTCAATATTGTCTAATGTTTGAGCAAGTTCTTCGTTTTCTTTCTTTTGAATTTCGCTTTCGTCACTCACCAAAGTTAGCCCTAGTTTTTCTCCGTTATCTTCAAGTTTTTCTTCAGAATTTTGTTCTTCCTGGGTTTCTGTCAATGGATTCATTTCTCGAATGTCATTGGTAGATTCTTCGATATTTTCAGAAATATCGACTGTACTTTCAGCAATTATTGGGCTAACTTCTTCCGCTATATTGCTAATTTCTTTTTTAAATTCTTCATTAATTTCTTCCGGATCTTCTTGTTCTTTCATTATATCACTCAATATATTTTGATGATCTTCTTTTGTACTTTTTTCTATATATATATTATCTTCTGCCTGTTTCAGTTTAGCCGTTTCATCAACTGTTCCTTCATCAATGACCAAGAATTGGTCAATACCTTTCAAGTCTTCATTATTTTCTTCCTTTACTTCCTCAATTTTTTTCTCAATTTCTTGCACTTCAGTTTCATTTTTTGGTTCATCCATCAGTTGCATTTCTTCAATATTTTCAATTTGCTTTTCCACTTTGTCTGATAATTCTTCTTCACCCTTGGCATCTTCTGTATTTGCAACGTTTCCTGCCTGCATGATTTCTGTAGTTTCTGTAACTGAATCTTCAGCATTGGCCGAGAATAATTGATCTTCCCTTGCTTCCTCTAATTTTTCTTCAATGTTTTCTAGCACTTCAGTTTCAGTTTTTGGTTCATCCATCAGCTGCATTTCTTCAATATTTTCAATTTGCTTTTCAACTTTGTCTGATAATTCTTCATCCTTGGCTTCTTCTATAATATTTACAACGTTTTCTGCCTGCATCATTTCTGTGGTTTCTGTAACTGAATCTTCAGCATTAACCGAGAATAATTGATCTTCCATTACTTCCTCTAACTTTTCTTCAATGGCTTCTTGCACTTCAGTTTCATTTTCTGGTTCATCCATCAGCTGCATTTCTGCAATATTTTCAATTTGCTTTTCCACGTTGTCTGTTAATTCTTCTTCATCCTTGACATCTTCTATATTTACAACATTTTCAGTCTGCATCATTTCTGTAGTTTCTGTAACTGAATCTTCAGCATTGGCCAAGAATAATTGATCTTCCTTTACTTCCTCAATTTTTTCCTCAATGATTTTCTGCACTTCACTTTCATTTTGTGATTCTTCCTGCAGCTGCATTTCTGCAATATTATCAATTTGTTCTTCCACATTGTCTAATCCAAGAGGTGTTCTTTCTTCTACTAATTCTTTATCATTTTTGGAATTCTCTATATTTACAACATCTTCTGTCTGTATTATTTCTGTAGTTTCTTCAACTGATTCTTCAGCATTGGCTAAGGATTGGTCACTAATTTTAATATCTTCATTAATACCTTCCTTTACTTCCTCTATTTTTTCTTCATTGTCTCCTTGCATTCTAGCTTCATTTTGTAGTTTTCCCATTAGCTGCATTTCTGAAATATTCATATCTTCTGCATTTACAACATCTTCTGTCTGCATAATTGATGTAATTTCTTCAGCTGAATCTTCTACATTGTCTAAGGATTGATCAATGATTTTTATGCCATTTTTGCTGTCTTCATTGGCATTCTCGAGTTGATCTTCAACTTGCACATCGGTTTCATTTCTTGTTTCTTCCATTTGTTTCATTTCTGCAATACTATCATTTGATTCTTCAACAATGTCCAGCACTTGCTCAATTCTTGCCTCTTCACAAATCGTAAGTTCTGTATTTGCAATGTCTTCTGGCTGCATCATCTCGGCAGTTTCTGCACCTGAATCTTCAGCAGTGGCCAAGGAATGACCAATGACATTGATGTATTTTTTGTCTTCTTCATTGGCGTCCTCGAGTTTTTCTCCAGTGTCTTCTTGTGCATCAGTTTCTTCCACTTTTCTTATTTCTTCATTGTTATCTTTTGATTCTTCCACATTGTCAAGGGCTTGCTCGGTTGGCATACTCTCTTCCGCTACTTCTTCATCAGCCGTAGCATCTTCTGGTATGGATACATCCGACGATTTTTCATCATTTTTATAATTAACTAATTCTTCAACTTCTTGCACATCAATTTTATTTTGTGTTTCTTCCAGTTGTCTCATTGCTTCAATTTTATCATTTGATTCTTCCTCTCCATCAAGAGCTTGCTCGGTTGGCCTACTTTCTTCAGCTACTTCTTCAACCATGCCATCTTCTTTGTTGGATATTTCTAACAATTTTTCATCATTTTCAACTTCTTGCACATCTCGCTCCTCTTTTATCAATTCATTATAATTATCTAGCCTTATGTCTTCTTCTGGAAATTCGACCTTCTGACCTTCCTGGCTGATTTCTTCTACAATGTCTTCACCAGTAATTGTTTGCTGTTCCAGGATATTATAGCTGGTAGTTTCATTTAATGTCTCATCTGGGATATTTTCACTTAATCCTTCATTCTCTGTTTCTATGTCATTTTCATTGGTTTTCTCATCTATTACATTTATACCAACGTTGCTATCATTATTATTATTATTTTCCTTTTCAATTTGTTCCGAATCTCCATTTACCAAAATCATGTCCTTGCCTACATTTTCATGATTATTACCGCCATAATCCACCAAATCCAACTCGTCCTTACTGCTTTTTCTCGCTAGTGGTAGACCTTCGTCAGCTGAATTTTCAATTGCCTCGTCATTATTTAACGGTTCATTGCCACCCATTTCTTCTTGTATTTTATCCTCACTTAATTTTTCCATTACTTTTTCTTCCACATCAGCAGCTTGATTTTCGCCTGCCGACCCAATCACATCCCCCAGAACCTCTTGTAATTTTGTCCTTTCCTTATCCTCCAGCGGTTTTTGTATTTCGTCATTTTTAATATCGGATTCATCTGGTGCAATTTTCTCAAACTCGACTTTTGGAGTTTTTTCTTCAGTTTTTTCTTCTGTTTCTTCAATTACTTGCATTTCTTGCTGGGGGTTTGCATCCAAGATAATCATTGCATCAGATTGTCTTCTCATGGCCTTTGCTTGAATCACTTCTGTTTCCTCAATGTCTGGTTCTTGTTGTTGTTGTTCATCTGATCGTAATTCTTCTTGCACATTCTCTTCTCTGAATTCTGGCTCCTTTTTGGCTTTCATTTCTGCCCTTTCTTGAATTGATTCCTCGACGATTTCTTCTTCATCTTTTGAATTTTCCAAATTGTTTCTTGTTGCATCCTCTGGTGCCTCTGGAGCATCTCTCATCTCTTTCATCTTTATTTCTTTGCTCGGAGTTTCTTGAATTTCTTCCTTATCTTCTCCTACAGTGTTGAACTCTTTGGACTGATCCTGTTGATCGTCGTCGACGTCGTCGTCGCGTGTCTCAGCAATTCCATCGGCGTTAAATTCGGCTGGTTTGCCATTGAGTTGAATCTCTGTCATTTCCAGTCTTCTGGTTCCTTCCAAACTTTGCAAATCTGCAGTTTTGTTGCTGACTTCCAATGAATCCATCTCATTTTCTTCAGAAATTTCGTCAATCGGATCCATTTGCATCCCCATGGTTGTTTCTAGTTGACTCTCCAACTCTTCCGTTTGTTCATCGTCCAGTTCGGAATTGTCACTGGATTTCTCGGAGAGTGTCTCTTTGGCCATGGTGTCATTGGACTCTAGGTCTTGCATGTCTAAAGTAGTTTTCTCCAAATCGTCCACTTGGATCGCCTCATTTTCATTGACTTCCTCGTCGATTACTGCGACCAGACGTTGCATCAGTTGTACTTGTGCCGGTTTGCTGACCGCAGCTGCGGTGGTCATTTTCTGCTGCATTTCTTCAATTTCGTTTACTGGCGCTGATTTCATTTCATTTTCTTCCAAGTCCTCGATTTTGACTCCTTCTGGCTCTTCTCCATTTAGCAATACTTGGTCTTTGGTGCTACTGATCTGCAATTGACAAAACCATTCAAAAGTAATTTTTTTTTGGACAGAAAAATGAGAAAATTCTTACTTTTGAAATATTGCTATTATTTTTTTATTGAAACATGATTTTAAATTGGAAGAAAATCTTTACATTTTTTTTTAGCTAATTACAATTGGTTGGCATTATTGTAGACTTATACTTAAAAACAATATAAACACTTTTATATTTTAATAAAATTGAATTGTGAAGCAGTGGGTGTAAACATAGAATCAATTCTAAACAACCATTTAGAATTGTTATCGAACATTTCTAAACATTAACGTTTGTTATAGTTAATTTGAAATGCTAAACAAAGCCATAAAATAGTTAACCTTTAATAAGTCTTCTTCTTGAATATCGAGAAACTTTCCTCTGGCAATTAAGTTTTGAAGATTGATATCCGTGCCACGACTTTCAGCTATAAGAACAAAATTATTTTATTTCACAAATAATTCTTAAAAAATGGCAAATTTAGGACTCGTGATTTTTGACAGAAGTCACTGCACTGACCAAACACGTCTGGCAACAATTTGACCATGAAAAGTCAGGGAAAAGTAATCATTACAATTTTACAATGTTAAATCTATGAAATAAATGCATTAAAATGTCAGGACTGAGGAAAAGCTTTTAGATTGGTCAGGGAAAATCTAGGAAAAAAGTCACGTTTAATAGGGAGAGTCAGGGAAGCCATTCACTTATGTAGAATTTAGTACAAACTATACCTTCTGTGCGAATTTCGAGTAATTTATCGAAATAAACAGCAGCAAAACTGTGAATATTTTCCGGTTGCCTTCTTAGCACTTCTCTTGCCAATCCTTCCAGAACTTCTTCCAATCCGTTTGGAATGCATAATTTTACAAATAATGGATTTATGGTAGTCATTGTAGTTGAATTCTATTGATCCAGTGCTATACAGGTAATCAATATTTCTGCAAAAAAAAAATTAAGAAATTAACTTTACATTAATTATTATAGAGTTAATATAATAATTGCATAGTTCAATTAAGTTCTCCGGAAATGTTATCTAGCAAATTCGATCAATTATTCAAGGAGAAAAGTCTGACTTTATGACAACTTATTTTTAAAGGGAAAGTCCCCCTTTGTAACAAGTGAAGTTTAACTTGTTCACACTTGCTAGATATGAATGACTGTGACAATAATAAGTGCAGCAGAGTTTCCATATTCAAGAAATCTTATTTTTGCCAAATACACTTTAGGCCCCATTTTCCCACAGATTTAAATGGGCATTGAAAGTTGGTGGCGCCCTCTAAGACATGCTTGTGTACGTGTTTCACGAGAGCCGATGTCCTTTATGCAGTAGAGGGCGCTACATACTGTCAGTAAAATGGTGCCTAGTTGGACTTTGCATTATTTAAACAAATCTATGTATTTGGGACATTTTATTTAGGGATTGATGGGCTCAAATCAAATTGCAATTTCCCTGCTTTTCCTAATTTTTGATGCTCATCCTTCTAAACCAACTTCTTTCAAAGTGGGAGTTTCCCTTTAAAATAAAGGCAAGAAATATTTAATTGGGATAAGTGAAAGTCACATTTTAATCCATTTTACCATTGAGTCATAATTGACGAATTTTCTGAAAAACATGGACAGCGCCATATTGTCTAATAGTTTTAATTTTTAAAAAGAGTGCCGTCTATTGAGGATTTGGTGGCGAATGGCATGCCATAGTAACAAAAGATGGCGCAGTCATTAACCAGTAATTCAAGCTCTCTAAACATTTATAATTAACTAATTGGTAAGTTTGGTTAGAATTTGGTTTCCAGTTATCCCATTGACATTTTCTTGGCTCTGTTTTAAAAATAACGTCAAAAAAAGACATTCTCTTTAACTATATCAGGCCTGAATTATATTTAGCTTATAGATATGGGTAACAATGGGGATGTAGATTAGGTATATGCAGTGGGTATATGGACTTTTCATTAATAACAGATTAAGGGGGCTGTCCACACTATCAACAAAATGCATGCTCCTATGGGAATCTCCATGTTAATTACCGGTACATATTA
>JAQIXP010005494.1:0-10391 GCA_034700285.1 Proteroiulus fuscus
TTTTTGCTCTATCTTCAAAGGATAAAAAGTTAGATTTTCAATGACCTTTAAGGTTAGGTTAAAGGTCAAATTTTTTGACACCATTGGATGCTCCACCCTCGATTTCCTATTCCAAACAAAAATTATTTTTCATATAAATGAATCTTTTTTGAAATTTTGGGGGCGGTCAGCTATTCTGAATCACCCTGTATATGTCATAATGCTGTCAGGAATACATGCACTCTGAAAGTAACGAGCCATTTCAAAACCAACAAAGATTTTTCGGTAGTTAATGCAGTTTAAGGTAGTTAATGCAGTTTAAGGTAGTTAATGCAGTTTAAGGTAGTTAATGCAGTTTAAGGTAGTTAATGCGTAAGTTGTGATGCACAAAACGTCAACACTCAGAATGGTAGGCTTGTGTATACCATCCCTTACATTAGTTTCAATAAAAGGAAACCAGCAGATTTTATTTGCTTGCAAAAACAAGGTATAGTCAAGCTAATTAAACTTTAAAATGAATAAGCCTATACACCTCCCAGTAACGTTAATGAAAAGTCACTTAAGAATTAACTATACATCAATTAAGTTAATTCAATTATACTACCATCACCTATTGTAAAAGAAAATGTGTATACAAAACTTAAAAATAAAACAAATGATATGTAACTGTAAGCTAGTAATATGAAGTATTCGTTCTGCTCTAAAATTCAAGAGCATATAATAAATTTTAAGTAAACTTGTTTTCATTTATGCCAACATGTATATCTATAGCATTTTTACACGAATTCCACATTTTACTATAGGAAAAGTTTTCTTGAAAAAGCACTTTTAATAATTAAAAGTTACAGCCCATTCCACTTTTTCTCCATTTTGCTAATGGTCTTAAGTTTCTGTTCAAAATAATGCAATTAGGTCAATTAGGTCAAATTGAATTTGATTCTGCATGCATCATGAAGAAATCAGAGGTAGAAAGCAAGTGCCATTCATCCACTGTTAACATAAAGCCTAGTTTTATTACATGTACAGTGTTCATAATTCAAACTAGCTCAATAAGATAGTCAAGGGTTAACGTGTCAAGTAATCTGAATTTATCGGATAAGAATAAAGTTATTGAAATAAAGCATTTGAAAGACAATGCAAATAATTTAAAAAATATATTTGTGGTGCAAACATTTCACAAATGATGGACAACCTCTGCAAATCAACATAAAAAGAAGTTTGGATACATATCCTTAAAAACAAAAAAGAAACAAATTGAAATTCTTTTTATGGTAAAAGTCTGTTGAATAATGTTGTTTCATCTTTTTATCTATCAACTATAAAAAGCCACTTTTTAATGCAAATCATTATTCAATCATGATTGAACCGATGAAATTATTTTTAATCTCAATTTGGTTAGTTTTAAATCAATGATTTACTCATAAATCGTTGAGTTGAATTATAAATCATTGTCTTAATGCATAAATCAAGACTAAATAAGCAATTTAATCTTGCATAAATCATTAATGTAAAGCTAAATCATTTAGAACACAATGCCTTCCTCGATGTGCTGATGACATCATCATTTATGTTAACTTGTTATTGGTTTGAGGCATGCAGAGATGTTCAGCAGAAAACAATATTTTAATTTATTTTAACAATCAATTTTGCACAATTTGGATTCACACTGTGGATTTTCTAAGCTTAATAAATTCAACTCAATGCGTTATACAGTCATCATTTGGTGGAAAGTCACCTCAGAATCAAGAGAGAAGCTACCACATCAAAGTTACATAAGAAGGTCAAAGAATCCATCTGTCTATGCTGCTGTGTGATAACATGCAATAATATCGCATCAATAACGTGATTGACATGTATGCAATGATTTATTTATGGTCTAAATCAAACAAATCCACTATATCGTGGATTGATTTGGTTTCATCCATTTTATTGTAATTGTATAGGATTAACTAATATAAGAGAAAAGGTAAAGTCGAAGATTTCTAATATCAACAACTCTGTTTGTAATTTTCTTCATTGCAGAACAACTGAAAATTTCAACAGAACAACTGTGGATTTGCTTGGTTATACAAAAGTTTTGGAATGCATATCTATGCTAGATACAAATCCAGTGATAAACAATATGCCAGAACTTTTAAAATTCTTTTAGAAAAACAAATGACCAATGTGGTATCCTTAAAAATATTCTACTATTTGCAACCTAATATTTTAAATTTTCAAACAAGCTTTAAGAAATCCAATCGGACACTTGATGGTTATGAATCAGAATGGAAAGCTTTTCAAGGAAGTCACTATGATGCTGAATGTATTACTTCATTTGTTCTCCTCACCAGCTTAATTTAATACTTTTTGGTTTAAGGCAAGTTGATTTGGCACTACAGAAATTTGCACACAATAAATTGGTAATTTTCATGTCATAGAATGTGCAAAACCATAGTAAGCAAGTGCTTGTTTAGTGGTCTCACCCAATTTGAACTACATATACAATATCCATGCTTATTTCCAAAATATTATTATCAATTCTTATACACGAGACTTTTATCTTTTCAAAGTTATATTCTTTCCAATGTGATCGGTTAGAGACATATAAGATAGTATAACTTAACAGGGGAGCTAACCTGAAATCACTTTGAAACGTTGAAGCACAATTTCATGGGTGAACTTCACGTCAAGGGCCCTATATATATATAATAAAATAAACTCAGGTGCGTGGAATTGAGGAATAAAGAGTGACTTTAAAAAATTTGTGTTCCATTAAAGGATTGTGGAATTGAGAAAGAAAGATTGCAAACTTTGAGGAGTTTTGGAGTAAAATCTTGTGTCCAAGTAAAAGCCAATCTCCACACCTCAAATTCCTCAATGAAGAGTTGAGGGTACGTTTTTGGATTCAGCATTTGGCAATAGTTGACCAATTTTTGAGATTTGGTTAGCAGTGCACAAATGTATCATCCAAATCCTCACACAATGAACCTATTGATCTACAGAGATACAATGAAAAAGGTTCACTTTATAGTTAATAAAAAGAGTGGTTATATACAGAGTGGTTTTATTTGCCAAAGTAAACTATAAATATATAAAAATAAAGAAAGAATTATTTCCTTTAAGCCAGCCTCTTCAGCTGCTTAGATCTATATAAGAAAACAAAATTGCACACGCTAGCGTATAATAGTACAAGTTTGGATATCCAAAGAGGATTAATTAACTGTCATGAAATAGTCAAAAAAAATAGGCCATCTCTTTCATACAATGCTATAGGCCTGTAAATTCATAATCGATAAAACAGGTAACTCCGTAACGAAGTAATTTGCTGTCAAAATGGCTTTTGAATTGTTCCAGATTTGTGTTGGCAAATTAATTACGAGCCCAAGTTGGCCTGCAGTTATATTATGGTGTAGCACCAGGTTGATAGCTATTAAATTCTCAAGTGCCACAAACAATGGCAGCTAGTGTTTCTTCATCTCTCGGAAACAGACTTCATATCTGTTTATTTTAACAGATTGCTGAGAAATGTTTTATGCGATTATACATTGAAAGCAACAAACCTAAATGAAACACATGTGGCTAGCATCAGTTTGCATGGCAAATTTGCATAAATAATTCTTGTGAAGGTCTTTTATGAGTGTAAGCTATACGCATGTTTCACGATATAATAAACACAAATAAAACATCCCAGTGCATCGTAATTAAATATGCACTGCCATAATTTTCACACAATGTGCATTGTAGGCTTATGCACTCTTGACTTGTAAAAATCTGCCTTTATTACTTGGGGACTGGTAAAGTATCCTAGATGGGTAACACAGTAACACGTTATGAGTCATTTTGTCACACTATAGATCACGTGTCACTAAGGTTGCGTGTCATCTATAGAAGACATTCCAGAATGTAATGCACATTATAAACAACTTTTTACTTAATAGCAACATTGATAATTTGTGTGGATATGTTGCGAAGCAATGCAGCAGAATCGATAAAAGTTGAGAATGCATTATGAAGTCATATTTAATATTAATTCATAGAGTTTTTAATTATTAATAGAGCTTTAAGATAAAAGTAGAAGTACAATATCCCTATCAAAATATTTTTAATTGGTAGCTTGGGCTATTTTTTTTTCAGAATGAGAATGTAAGTAGAAATATTTTGTAAGGCTCAAGAAGTCAATATCTTTTGAATGATATACCAGTACATCAACCCTATCAAAACGTTTAGTAGAATTATTTTTGTAGAGATTTTATAAAGGATGCTTTTGATTTGGTATTTCCCTATCTCTACATGTCTATATTATGTTTGTTTATCGCATGCCAGCAGGCAATTATTATTTGCCTATGATATTTCACAAAATATTTTCAACAGACTAAAAATTGCAATTTGAATGATATTATAATCCACACTTTGTGAGAACCATTTTGCTTTTTATTTATTCAGTAAGAATATTGGTAATTATTTTTATGTTAATCTTAAAAGTAGTCCCACGTAGAAAGAAGACGAGGGTTGTAGGAAAAAGAACATGAACAATTATGAAATTCATGTAAATTCCAATTTGATTTGAGCACAACAATCATTAAACAAAATGTCCTAATAAATGGATTTGGATGAAAATATAATAATCCAAATAGTCACCATCACTAAAATGTGATTAAGGTTTCAAAACAAGAAATAAAAAATGCCTCCCAAAAAGAGACCTGGATTTTTAGGAAACAACATTCCTTACACCCAGACTTCATTAAGCTGACATAATCAAAAAACTTTCATTAAGATAGCATTGAGATTAAGCTGAATCCTGGTTGCATGTAACTACATCATAATCAGGTTTATATCCACCAACCTAGATTAAATTTAAATTTGCAGGATAACTCGATCCAATAAAAAAATACATTAAAGAAACCTGCAATTTCGAGTTTTCAAGGCGGATCGATGCATATACAGCAGGGAAGATAACAATTTTTATACAAGAGCAATTCATTTTAATTGATTGCATTTTGTTTATATAAGTGTAGTTTTACCAAAAGTTTCTATTATTGGTAAATCTCAAAGCCCTGGAGACAGACTTCTAGAAGATATGTTTCATATTGATTAATATCAGGGTTTATATATTTGTAGAGTCAATAATTTTTTCCTACTATTTCAAGTGCATATGTTTGTTCAATTTTATTTTCTCATTTATTGGATATTTTTGAAGGATTAGAACATACTATACGGTTGTCTCCATCAATTCTGTGAGATAAACCTAACTCTTGAGTGAGCACAACTAAACAATGTAAGAAAAAGTCATATCCTCAAAAGTATACATACAGTTCACACTCAACTATTTCAAAGAATACTTTATTTCAACAATGACGTCAAACAAAACTGCTTTTGTCATTTCGAAATTTTTACAGGTCCTATCAGGGGATCATATATAAGCAGCATGGCGGTTTTTAAAGTAGGCTTAAACTTATGATATTTTAATGGTAATGTACAACCTTTATTGGATTTTTCACGAAGTGTGTTTACAAAAATCCAATAACTTGTAACAATCCTGTATCCCTTCCCCCCCTGGGGAAGGATGCCCATATAAATATGCATATTTCCGTAGAAAACTAATTTCACAATTATTATAAGGCATTTTGCAAAACTCGAGCTGAAACTTTGTTTTCTGCAAAATAAATAATGCAATTTCCTTTGCGAAAATGCGTCTTATAATTCTGAAAAAAAAAAAATCAGTAGAATTTTTTATATTGGCTCCCTGGTGAAAAGATCATAATAAATCATTGCAAAATTTCTAGTGATTTATACAGATGATTTGTGATTTGAAATTGAATTGAATTGTACCAGTATTTATTTGTAGAAATGCCATTTATTACCACTATTTTTACCACTAAAAACCACGCTGCATGGCAGTATCACCATATATGTATAGCCTAAAACTGCAGAAATAGTCCAAAAAATCCACGAAAGTCAGTATCCGATTGTCAAAAGTTTTACACTGGACCAATGTACAATTTCCAACCATTTTCCAATTATACTGACTTGACTTTCGTGGATTTTTTGAACTAGTTCTGCAGTGTAAATTATTAGCTATCGTCACTGATATCATTGTACATTTTTAGTAATGTAGTGATCTTCACTGAAATCAGTAGTCCAAAAAACCACTAAAAGCTAGTATATACTTTATTGATATTTCATTTTTAGTGAAATATATATATGAAGGAATATACCCCACACTAAAAAAGTATCCCCTCCCCCCCCCCATCCCTAAAATATTCCAGCAGAAATATCCAGGGTAAAACACTGAACTGCGAGCCCTCAGTACACTGACTGACCAAAATCCTGAACTTCCATAAATTCCCTATATGGTTGTAAGAGATTTTAACAAAGAGTGCATCTGGGAACAAGAAACAATGAAACTGTTTATAAACTTAACATGAGGAATACAGCGTGAACATTTATTTGTCTATATAAAGGCCTTTTGTGAACTCTAGCATTCTTGTTGTTATTTATTTTGAAACCAATAAGTGATTACAAAGAGGAAAGAAGACTACACTCCTTCCTGCAAAACTTATTAAAAATGCAACATATCGTGTACAACATTGATGAAAGAATGCTAAATAATGAATTAATCTGTTGCATTTTATCCTGCAGGCCTGATTTTTGATCTCTAGCCAAAAATGAAACCTTTCCCTAGACCTACTTTACAGCACAAATTAGTACTGGCATAGATATGTGGTTTGTATGCACAGACCTACATATTATATCTTCCAAAAATATATTGCAACTAAAGTTGCTTAAATGGGCTGAGAAATGCAGCTAATAAGTAAATATATTTATAAATTACACTTCATTATAGACCTCTAAACTACGGCATGCTTAATAAATCTATCAATCTAATACATACATTTTTTCCAAAAAAAAAACATTTCGTTCCTCAGACTATTCTGCATGTCAAAAGCAACTGAATTGATCAATTTTCGTTGCCAATAGCAAAACTGAAATTATTTTTACACTTGGCCTGAGATGAAAAAAAGCTTGATTTTTCATTTTCTTTCCAATGCATGCAAATATGCACACAATTTTTGACTATACAAGCATATACGAGCGAATATGTAAGCATTCCATTTGCGAATTGACATATTTTTGCTCAAAAATTGACAAATCCACTCGCATTATATTTTTGAATAAACGTATATATATATTACAGCACTTACAAAATAGCTTGACCTTACATCGTACAATCAATACATTGACACTTCCCATTAGTATATACCCCCTCAAAGGGTCAAAGTGGGAGGAGATTATACTATGTCACATTTCCATATATACCAATTTTAGAACAACACACTCAAGTATACAAGATTATTATAAAATAAAAATATAATTACCTCAATTAATTCATTGTTTAACATAGGTTGGAGAAACAGTGTTATAATCCCATAAAAATATCATCCTGCACTTTTCACTCACGTCCTAAATGGCACACTACGTTTGAAATTCGTGCATCGAAATGTCAATGAATTGCCACTGTGTTTGTGTTGCTGTCCTCTGTATATAGGCCTACATAGCACTTGGCAACTATACGGTTTACGGGGGAACGTCAGATCGATGAAAAAATGCTAACAAACACATAGTTTGAATAGAAAAATATCCGTTATTAGTAGTAGTTCTCAATTTCTGTTTGAAAATTGGCCCAGCAGGACAATACCATAATAGGAAAGTAATCCATGCAGTTGAATGGCATCATCGTGTAAAAAGCAAAACAAGGATGGCTCGTAGGAACATTCTAACCCTGTGGAAATCATTATTATTGAAAGAGCGATTCCATGCATCGTGTACGAGGGGAGATGGGCTAATATTGAAATTATATTCCAAGGCTTAAAAACAAGGGGGAGCACTAAAAAGATATGCTTAAAATATACCCTTAGTGCAAATTTACACGCGTAACACCCATATCATGTTCGTATTATTAGCGGAATAATGAAGAATAATACAACTGGAAATTATAGGCTTAAAAGAACTAAAAAATATTCAGCACGTATTGGTTGATAAACAGGATTGCAGCTTGAGAAGTAATGACAATAGCAAATCAATGGAAAGCAATTACCCCAGTTACTAATTAAAGTCGTTCGTTTTCTGTTTTAATATAGCTTCTATCCAACATTCAAAGAGAAGAAATTAATGGTTATTTTATACAATTAGTTCGTAAAGTAAAATGTTTTGAATTAGAAATAAGCTTCACGGTTTCCAAGTCAAGAGCTTATTGGCGGTGCTTATATATTTTCTATTTTTTTAAAAAGTGCAATTATTTCTTCATAGACGTATCGATAGCAACATAAATCATAAAATCAAAATAAATATATAGGCCTATTAATACTACTTCAAGTTAGCTTATGACTAAAATGTCAATAACAATCTGATGGAATGAAGCTGTGGTGACAAAAATACTGAATAATTGAAACGGTATAAGTAGAAAATACAAAACAAAAAGAAGCCTACACTAATTAGGGCCTAAATACATGGCATGTCAGTTATGTTTAGATATATAGATGTTTTCTTCTCATGGTAAGGAAACCAACAACCAAAAATGTACATAAAAGCTCTTAAAGTGTCCAGATTAATAATTGATACATATAGAATAATGAACGATCATCTATGACTGTTCATGGATGGAGGGCTTATTATAACTTTTACCTGTAGCAATCACAAGTCATGCATGTATACAGTACTAATATACTCATCTCACTATCTCACAAATCACGAACACAAAAACGATAAAAGATGGTGGTCAAGCAGTGGACGTGGGCTCTGTCACGAGATTTTATTTGAAGGTTGTGGGGGAGACAGGAACAAAAAATTAACGTTAGGGGGAAAACAGAGAAATTCCAACTTGTTTGGGGGCGTGATCTCCCTCCCCTATCCCCCCCACTCTGACGTAACCCGTGGCAGTGGACAACATTCAGTGGAACCATCCCAACATTTACATATAAATGCAGTTGAAGAGAAAATGTAATTACCCCAGCAGGATAGCGGCCACCACTAAACAATACTATTGATCCGTGCCAAATAAATGCGACAATTTATATTAAAGGCAAATTAAGCAATATCACAAAATCTCAAATAAATTTAGAATCTAGTTTTTCATATTCGAAGCCAAGAAAAAAAATTGCCCCTGAACAAGGGCAAACAGGCACAACTTCCGAGCACAAAGGTGAAACATTTTCTAAGTCGTAAATATTACGTACAGTCTAATTAAGCTTGTGACTGCGTATAAGCTACTTGATTATAGTCATAAATATGTTTATGTACACGAGGATCATATTAGGATGGTGGTGTGATGGGTGTGACCGCTAGACATTGGACATTTCGGACAATTAAGACGGTCACACGTTACAATATTAGCCTAAATTTCCCATTACAATCTATGTTACCTTGTCGCCATGTATAATTTCATTACTCTGCATGCAATACGGTTGGGTGAGTTATTTTAGAAAACTTGTTCCTTGCGCTTCATTGACAAATATCTCAGGGAAAAAAAGAGCAACAACTCGCTCTCTGTTCTATAGTATTCAGACAATGACGAAGTATATGAAGGACTTATTGACAAATCGAAAGAAGAATCAATATTGCCCTTGAAGATAAGGCTATAGCACGTCATCACTGGATCCACTCATATACCGTGCATGCCATCGATCTTTGTGAAGCGCAACAATAACAACGAGGGTTATTCATAAAACCTATCCCACTTTAAATATTGTAATTTAGTGCGTTTTTATATTAAACGTAGATAAGCAGATAAACCACGTGTATACACTACATTAATTAACTTACGATCGATATGCCGATAAACTGAACAATACGAGCAGAAATAGGACTTGTCGAGAAATTCAAGTGGCTCAGTGGCTCGTATATGCGTAGGCCAGATGTTATAACAAATGTAAGTTTCCAGTTTGAAACAAAAGTGCACTTCTAAAATTCAATTTAACTAGCTCAGTTTGAAAGGGAAAATACATCCCTGTTCCCCCATCTCCCTTCATAAAAAAAAAAGTTTTCCAAATGATGTAGTAGGGAGAGATTATACACTAAACAAAAATTCGCATTCAAATTTGGCAAATTCAAAACTTAATGCTCAAGTAAGCAAGTTTAGTTTTATCCGACGCCCTGGCTGACGTCATAAGGTTGCCTTTCCAGCATGCATCGCTCAAGGACCAGAGACTATCTCATTAACGGGGCTGTCCACACTTTTAACAGCATGGGCCTATGGGGATTTCGATGTTAAATTCGTTTTCTTCAAACTGATATAACTCAAGAACTGGTAAAAGTTGAACGATGGGGTTTGATTTTTATTTTTAAGATTATTTAATGTACTAAAAACTGTAGTATGATTATGACGTCACATGCATTCTGAATGTAGTTATCGATTTTTAAAGTTGACTGTTCCG